>CABHPR010128730.1:25030-54260 GCA_902168415.1 Peromyscus melanophrys
TGTCTCTCTCTCTCTCACACACACACACACACACACACACACACACCACACACCACATACACAATCACACACACACAAACATCACACACACACATCACACACAAACATCACACACACACACATCACACACACCACATACACAATTACACACACAAACATCACACACACACACACACACACACACACACACACACACACACAAAACGTCTAAGTCAAGCAAGGTAGGGGGAGGGCTTGATAAAACAAGAATGGCAAAGGGTTGAAGCTGCTAAAGCTGGTGACGGGTTTGTGAAAGCTTACTTTACAATTCTGTGTTTTGAAGGTTTGAAATTTTCTACAGCTAAAAGAATTTTTAGGCCAGGTGATGTAGCTCAGTACACACCAAGTAGAGTGCTGGCCTGACTTGCCTGAAGCCCTGGGTTTTATCACCAACAAGATGTAAACTGGAAGTGGCCATACACACCTACAATCCCAGCACTCAGTAGGATTAGAATTGGAAGTTAAAGGTCATCCTAGGCTGCAAGGTGATATTCGAAGCCTTAGCTACTGTGACACTGTCTTTAAAAAATATCTTTAGAATACTCTTTCAAAAGTTACTTTATCAAAGGGAATGGGGCTTATTTCAAGGCTAGAATGTGTGTTCAGCATGAATGAAGCTTCAGTCCTCAGTACCAAAAAACAATTGCTTTATCAGAGAACCTTTTTTGTTCACCTATATTACAAAGGCAAACAAAACCATCCTCACACTTCATTCCTTGGCCCCCAATACCTTACATTACTATAAATATATTGACAGGCTCACTTTCCATTCATAGAGAGGTACCTTTGCCTGTTCCCTGTGTAGCCCACATCCCACATCAAAGCAACCTGGGACACTTATTAAAATTGCCTGCCCCAGGCTCCTCATACCAGGTATACTGAATCAGAAATTTTAGCCCCGAGGCTAAAGAGCCTGCCCTTCAAGTAGCATTCTCAGTTGACTTTTCTGCATGCTTGAGAATGCTTGCTTTAAGGGACCTGCAATATGACCATGGGCTCTCTATGACTGTGCCAATATCAACACACAGTCTTTTTAAAATTGGTCATCCTTCACTTGTGCACAGATAGAACGGTGGCTCATAATTAATTCACTGGCTGTACAACTCTGCTTCCACCTGGCGATTAAAAATGAGTAAAAATTTAAGAACATGTTGCTCTGCTTTTGACCAAAAGTAACTGCAAAGTATTGCTCTTGGATTGGGCTCCCATTTCCAAACTTAGAATAAAGACTTTCAAAGTACTCTCTTTCTTCTCCATCTATCATGACAGCTGGGACACTGCTTACAATTGGCCTTCATTTTACTATTTTACTTAACTATTGTTTCCATGTTTTCTTTCCATCTATCTGTCTGTCTGTCCATCTGTCCATCCATCCATCCATCCATCCATCCATCCATCCATCCATCTATCTTTTTTTTTTTTTTTACATAAATTCTCACTCTGTAGCCCAGGCTAGCCTGGAAGTCACTATGAAGCCTGGGCTAATTTCAAACTTGTGGCAATTATTTTGCATCAGCCTCCTGAGTGCTAGGATTACAGGTATGAGCCACCACACCAGGTTCACCTCTTCTTGTTCAAGGTCCCTTACTGTCCCACTAACCTTCTCCAGGACCAGGGTTCGATTCCCAGCACTCACACAATGGTTACTAACTGTAATCTGCAATTACAGTTTTGGGGTATCCAATGCCCTCTTCTGTCCTACACAGGCACGCTCATGGTGCACAGACATATACATGCAGACAAAACACCTACACACATCAAACAAAGTACTTGTAAAGAATTAAAAGAAGTCTTCTGTTCTGGCCTTACAACCAGCTCACTTTATCCCAAACACTCCATCTCAACACTGCTTTTTCTAAGTCATTGCTTCTATCCAGCAGGCTCTTCCCTTCTCAGAGTAAATCCCCATGCATCATTCACTCATTCATGATCTCCCCCAAAGGCCCTCAGGTCCGAACTTCCTAGACAGAGGTGAACTTTTCATTCTTAAACTCCCGCACTAATGGATTTTCCCTCTTCATATACTCATCTAATAACTTTTTTTTTTTGGTTTTTTTTTTTGAGGCAGGGTTTCTCCGTGTAACAGCCCTGGCCGTCCTGGAACTCACTCTGTAGACCAGGCTGGTCTCGAACTCACAGAGATCCTCCTGCCTCTGCCTTCCAAGTGCTGGGATTAAAGGCATGTGCCACCACCGCCAGGCAATAATAACTCTTATCCACTACCTGGCATCGAGAATTTTCTCTTCATGTGCCATACCCCTCTTTATAAGAAACCCAGCCAAGTAGATGACAGAGAATACATAGACCAATTAGTGTTTAATTACTTTAAATTCCCATTAATATCTTAGCGAGCAGAAGATACTCTTAAAAATAAGCAGTTGGTCAGGGGTAGGGAGGCGGCTCAGTTGCTGCACTTATTAAGCTAGCTTGACAGCCAGTCTAGCCAAATCATAAACTCCAGGTTCAGTGAGAGGCCCTGTCTCAAAAAAAAAAAAAAAAAAGCCGGGAAGTGGTGGTGTCTTTAATCCCAGCACTCGGGAAGCAGAGGCAGGTAGATCTCTGTGAGTTCAAGGCCAACCTGTGCTACAGAGTGAATTCCAGGACAGCCAGGGCTGTTACACAGAGAAACCCTGTCTTGGGGCGGGCGTGGGGGGAAGGTGGAGAATGACTGAGGAAGATGCTTGATGTCAATTCTGAACTCTCCTTCTGTGTGCGTGTGTGAGAGCAGACGCATGTGTGTGTGACACACACACACCCACACACCCACACCTGTACACATATTTATACACATACATGAACATACACATAAAGAAAAGCAAACAAAAGAAATAAGCAGTTGGTTAATGGCCGAGCGGGTCAGGAGAGCCCACTCTTCTATACGATCGTTGTTCTTTCTGACTATGCCAGAAAACAGACACCCTGAGAATAAGGAAAAATGCCAATCCACTACTTACCAAAGAGGGCGACAAGTCCCCAGAACACCACCGAGGGTACCATGGTGGTGACTCTTATCCTTTGGGACCTGCTTTGGTTTGAAATAGAAACAGATTAATTTTAAAACTTGAAGGTTTCTTAACAAGAAGTTTCTCTAATTAAAAAAAAATAAATTAAAAAACTTGGAATCATTTCCAATTCAATGTCTATTTTCCAGTTCTACACCAGCATTCCTGCAGCCTCAAGCATGTGCGTCATTAGAGCACTCTCCTACAGCGTAACTCCCAGTTAATTCCAATCCAATATCACGCCGATACCACATTTTCCATACATTACCCCACATACACTTAGCAGAGGTTTGCTGTATTCTGTCTCTTCCCAAACAGGTTCTACCCTTGGTTTTGTTTATAAAGAATCTTCTATGCTTCACAAGATACAAGAAAGCTAGCACTTACCTCCTTTGCAAACTCCCAGAGAAAACTCTCCTGTCTTTGAAGATGCCTTTAGTGGCAACAACCTGCAGGTTAAGACTTCACAGAGTGGTGGCCTTTCCAATAATATGTCCTATAACACAGTTATAACAGTTGGAGAATCCATCAGGCAGGGGCTCGCTGGGCCTCTGGCTTCATTCAACTGAGCAGACCTCAGTGTGGCTCCACCACCAAGAAGGAAGCTTTTAAACAGGAGCACCTAGACTCGCCTGCCTTGTCTGCTTTTGTCCTGTACCAATGATTGGCAGAGGAGCTTTATATGTGATTTAAAGGCCTCTCTTTAAACCATTGGCCTCATTAGACCTGATTACAGTAGCACTTTGGATTTAGGTGGCTCCTTCCATAAAAGGACTTCAAAGTGTTTATTGACCACAATGAATTAATGAATCTAATGAACCCCCAGGTTGTACTGGAGGCATCTATTTGGTGGACCATTTCTGGATACCTAAAGTGATATTAGGCATGCATCTTCTAAATTTGAGGATAAGATGCCGATAATTGGTCTAGAAAGGAGAAATAAACAGGAAATGTTAGCTCATTTCTGAATGGATAATTCAGCTGAAATGCTGATTTCCACATTCTGGTACACAAAGATGTTACACAACCTTATACCATCATGTCACTTGGCTGTGTGTGATAGATTAACTTGGCTTCTGGCTCAAAGTCACCTCTAACAAGATAGCTATCTGCTACAGAAGAGCCACATAAAGGTGGGGAGTAGCATTCTGGGTGCTCATTTGTCCTCATTGTTTTCTGTGTGTGCATATGCATGTGTGTGTAGAGGTCACAGGTCAATATCAAATATCTTCCTCTTTCGATCTCCACATTATTTTTTTTTTTGAGACAGGATCTCTCATTGGACCTGAAGTTCACAAATTAGGCAAGAATAGCTGGCCAGGGATACTCTTGTCTCTGCCTCCCAAACATTAGGAGTACAAATGCACAGCACTGTGCCCAGCATCTTGCCTGGGTGCTGAGAATCTGAACTCAGGTATTCTTGTTTGTATGCTCGGCCCTTTACAGACTGAGCTATCTCTTTAGCTGTCATTTCCCAAACTTTCTAAGGAAAGGGAAGGAGAGGGTTTTGCTGGCGGTAAATCTATCTTCAAGGAGACTATCTTTTTCTTTTTTTTTTCACACTTACAACAGAAGAAAGCACACACAGGAAATGGAAAGAACATTCTTATACTAGGCAAAGCACATTTCCCAGAGTGGAGGAAAAAGTCCAGCTTGGATACCTCTGTACACCAGAGATGTTTCAGAGACCACACACAATCCTTCCATCCACCAGGAGATCGAAGACAAAGGCACTGAACTAAACCACTTTCCAGGTTCCTAGGAAGAAGCTGGTCTCTGTCTCAGGACACCCACATCTGTCCTGTGTGCTTTATTGCAAAGCAGGAGTACTCAGGAAGGCAAGGCTGGCCGTGCTCTGAGCTGATGGGTGATCCCTGTCTTGAGTCTCGGGGAAATGACTCACAGAGGGCCTCCTCTATCTCCACTGTCAACACTGCAGCCAGGGCTGCTCATTAATAAGGGGTTTGCACAAGACTAGCTGCCCAGAGGCAGCCTTTAGAAACACGGAGGTTATTACTGGCAACAATGCCACCTTTCAGGTCACACCAAGGCATTGTGTTTGTGGCCTGCCCAAATGCTGGCCAGGGATGATTTGGGCTACTGACATGAGGCTTCCAGGACAAACATGAGAAAGCTCAGAAGGAGTAAGAAAGGATGGAGAAAGAATTTAAAGGTGAAACTAGGTGGAGGCTCTTGCTGTCCCTAGAAACTCCTGGAATTACCAGTGTTCATAGAACAGTGTTGAACATGAAGCACACCCAGTTTCTCTCCCGGCTTTCAGAGGTGAGGCTTGATGTTTCTAGGCACGAGACTCACAACTCTGCAACTTCAACTATTGTTTTCAAATGTGAATCACTCTGCTTTGCTCAAACTGTGCAGGGTGGGCGGTGGAAGAAAATGTATTTGACAGTCCTCAAATGTCAGACTCCTTTGTACTTACAGTATTCCATCCTCCAATAGGGGTGGGTATTGTTATTTTAGAAATAAGGAAACTGAGACTCAGAAAAGCTAAGCGACTTATCGAAGATGGCACAGTAACTGTGGGGCAGAGTCAGAATTGGAACCCAGGTCCATGAGACTCTATAACCAATGTTTTCCTATAAGAGCACAGGGATCACTCTCTAAACTACCCACCCTGCAGAGTGACTGTTACAACAGGTCCAAAGTAGCCTGCACCCAAAGCCTCACCTGTGGTCTGCATAAATGACACCAGCCCCAGAGAGTCACACCATTATCTCTGGGTGGTGCTGTGAGTTCCACAGCATAGACTAATGTGAATGGACTGAATCCATAGTACTTCATTTTCTCTGCAATAATTCGGTTAATAGGTATCGAACTGCCAAGAAGTAAGCTTGGTAGAATGTTCTCAAAGACATGGCAGGGGTGGCTGTACTCATCAAGATTTTAACGCCTATAACCTACTGAGCCGGTGGATGGCTAAATGTTGTTGTTCTTGTTGTTTTTCTAGGCAGGGTTTCTTTGTGTAACAGCTCTGACTTTCCTGGAACTCACTGTGTACACCAAGCTGGCCTTGAACTCACAGAGATCCACTTGCCTCTGCCCCACCCCCCACCCAGTGCTGGGACTAAAGGCCTGAGGATTTTTTTTTTTCAAAACAGGGTTTCTCTCTAGCTTTGGAGCCTATCCAGGAACTCACTCTGTAGACCAGGCTGGCCTCGAACTCACAGAGTCTCTGCTTCCCGAGTTCTGGGATTAAAGGCATACACCACCACTGCCCAGTTTGGGCCTGAGGATCTTAACAATATCTTGCCATGTAAAAAGAAACCCACCAAATGATTCTCTGTCACTTTCCAAGGACAGCAAGAGTGACTATTTCCAGAAGGGTCTTGAGGGGACCTTGGCACCTGCCACAGTCTCCACCAGTCCTTCAGGCTTTCCCAAATAGAAAATGGAAAATACACAAGCTCGCTATCCAAACAGAGCCTGACTCTTTGGTACAGCAATCTCTGGTACCCTCTGATGAGTCTTGGTATATTTGAGTGCTGGCCTGAGAAGTGGGTATCCAGTAGCCCCAGCATCTAACTGGCCTCAGAAATAGACTGAGGAAGACACATGCAGTTTCCACAAAACTGACCCTTTGGCTAGTCTCATCAGAGGCAGGGGTATGTATAGTAAGAGGAGCCTGGTCCAGGCATCTCAGCTCTGTCACACACTAGCCAAGCAATTGGTCCAGGCATCGTTTTTCTTCTGCATCTGGAGATAAAAGACTGGACAAGAGCAGATGCCCAATGAGCAAAACTCTGCAGGTCAAATGCATTCTGCATACCAAAGAGGGATTCCAAACAAGGGCTATCTAGCAAGGGATACAGATTAGGTCTATGATTCAGTTTTTGTCATTGTTCATGGAAGCATGGGCTACATTTTAATTCTCACCCAAACCTTAGTGACAGCTAAGTCACAGTGTGTTTTGGGGTGGCTTTTAAAGTGAATTTTCTGCTCTATCATCCAGTTGACCAGTAATAGAAGTTATTGACAACATGGAGGCCCAGGATTTAAATTGAAGACCCCACTTTTTCCTCTTTTCCTATGGAGAAGGATGTTATAGAGCAGTGGTTCTCAATATGTGGGCCACGATCCCTTTAGGGGGTCAAATGGCCCTTTCACAGGGGTCGCCTAAGACCATTGGAAAACACAGATACTTACATTATGATTCATAACAGTATCAAAATTACAATATGAAGGAGCAATGAAAATAATTTTATGGTCGGGGGTCACCCCAACATGAGGGACTGTATCAAAGGGTCACAGCATTAGGAAGGTACAGGGAGAGGTGTTATTTGATGACTTGATTGGTGGTCTCAGCCTTAAATCCAAATCTCCCTGTCTGGATGTCTAGGTCGCGGCAGATAGAAGCCCTGCCTTTGAAAGCGTTTAACCGTGCACATGTCAAGAGTTACCTGGGAATTCTCCACAGCCATGGAAGCACCAACAAATACATTGCATTGCCAGTCAAGACATTTTTCATCAGAGCTATCAGCCCTGGTTGCTACTGCTCGTAATTTGGAGCCAGGTGGTGGAGGGGGTACAGCTTAGGAGAGTCATTGGGGCACCAAGGATCCATTGCAGAGGTGCTCAAGAAAAAGTCAGCTGCATCTGGAATTTCTATAGAATGTCTACCCCTTCTTGTGCTCTTCCAGCTTCCTAGCCTATGGTCCTGTTTTTCTAAGGTTTGTTGGATGGTACCATATCACTAATGGCTGATAGAGACTTGAAGTGACATCATTTGAAGCTACAATTGAGATGTCTTTAAGTCAGGATATGTGGTGCCCTGAGCCTTGTTTTTCTGAGTGGGGAATGAGTCAATTCATCTGGTGATCCTGAGACCAGAGAATGAAGATGGCATGCATCCCTGCAAAGGTCATCATTTTTATAATAATAAGCAAACATCTGAAAAATCCACACCCTTATTATGGAGAAGAATGTGAAATCTGTGTGAATGTTTAAGGCAAAAAAAATAGCATCATATTTCAAAGCATCTCTTTCAGTTTTGCCTCGAGGCTTTGCTCCTAGTGCCCCCAGAATGGCTCTTACAAGCCTCTACCATTGGAGAGCTGCAATGGAAGCTTAGAATCTATGGCCCGACCATCCTGAACACGTCCAATATCATCTGATCTCAGAACTAAGTACACTCAAGCCTCGTTAGTACTTGGATGGGACGAGATTAAGAAGTACAGCTACTCTAGGCTAGTGAAGTCACGGATCTTGAAGGAGAACCTACAACCACCACTTTACCAAACCAACATAATCTCTAATTACTCTATAAATATTTGTCTCACTCCTCATCAAGGAAACTTCTCTTTGCAATATATGAAGACCATTACAGAAAACCACAGCCAGTGCCTGGCCTCAATAGATCCATCTACAAAACACTCCCACACCTAAGGCTCAGGGAACATTGTGGAAGACAGGGTGGAAAAATTATAAGAGCCAGAAGATCATGGAGTTTACTGTGAGATTGTCTCCTAGTAACATCAGAAGCTATGTCCATAAAGTCTCACCAACATGACTGAATAAGAACAACAACAATAGCCATACTAAAGTGGATGAGGGAAAGACCGTGGGGCCTCTCAGCCCTACACAAAGAACCACAGGCAACAAAGGAATGCTGAGTGTAAGAGAAATAATCTCCAGGGAAGAAAACACAAACTGGTTATCTGATACCAAATGATCAACCCTGAAAACATACATACAAGTAACATTATTTAGACTGAGCAGGTTATATTTAGGATTTTATATATATATACATGTAAAATATGTGTGTGTGTGTATGTGTGTGTGTGTGTGTACACATATATACATGTGGCAACAACAACAACAACAGTAGACCATGAATTTGGAAGAGAGTAAGAAAGGATGTATGGGAAGGTTTAGAAGTTGAGTTGGGTTTTCACCCCACACGGTGGCACATGCCTATAACACTGACATCTAAGAGGTCAATGGAGGGGGATCAGAAATTCAACAGCCTCTTTGGCTGCAAAGAAAGCCTGAGACCAGATTGGGCTACTTTAGCCCCTGTTCCAGAAACAACCAAATCAAACAAAGAAGCATTGTCCTAACTAGAAGTTTATAAGCAACAATGGAAGCAGGTCATAACTCATGCTCAAAGGAGCATACTGGGAGAGCTTCCTTTGTGTCCTGAGCTAGCCTAGGTTGGTACCGTTCAGGGCTGTATGGAGTCCAGCGTCTAAAGCTCCCATCATCCACTGTCCTTCATCCCCACCCACAATGCTGCTTGTGCCTTGTTGTGATCTATGAATCCCAACCACAGACCTCCTTTCTCAGAAAGAACAGCCAACCATGATGACCATGAGCACCTCCCTGAACCTCCCTGAGCCTTAATTTTCTTCTTCTGTAAAATGCAGATGATAATGATGCCTCCGGACTTCATTTTGAAGATAAAAATAAATTATACACATGGAGACATGTTATAAACCGCGGTGCCTCCTACACATGCCAGTGATTATGATGAGTTGTTCTCAGGCTTAGCTTCTTGTTGATTTATTCATTTGTTTGTTGATTTATCCATGGGCTCAGGGAGAAAGAAGTAAGGGTTGGTTTATAGGGCAGGCGAAGCCTCCCTTTAGAGTCAAAGGAAATAGAGCAGGACACATTGCTGGGACTCTGCAGCCTGCCTGGTGGGACAGGAGGAAGGACAGTAGCCGCAATTGTCACACAGGTAACTACAGCCAAGGCGTCTGCTGCTTGGCTTAGACACCGGTGGAAGCATGCTGTCCAAGACACAAGACAGAAGACAAGGCTGAAGGGAAGCTCTTTCACGAAAAGCTCACTAGAGAATTCCATCTAAACCCCGGGAATGCCGGTTTTAAACTGCTGATTGCTTTTGAAACACGACTTGGCTTAGGTAAACCTTTACGTGAAAGGTGAGGTGCTGTATCATCTGGAGAAGTGGGTTTACATGGTGGTTTTACTCACCTGTCAATCAAATGCTGGACCAACATTTCAGGAAAGAAATATAGAAAGATCAAAAAAAGCTCGTGGGAAATATATATATATATATATAAAAGTTTGTGATATATATATCACATACATATATGTACATATATATGTACACACACAGGGAAATGAAAATTTAGTTATCTCACATATTGGTAAAAATGTAAAGAACTCTCACACACTATTGGGTAAAATGTATGAGCATCTGGCTGCTTTGGAGAACCGCTTAGATGTTTCTTATAAAGATGAAAATGCCAATGCCAAATACAGCTTTCTCCTCGAAAAGGAAGGAGAGAGAGATTACTCTGAGTCAAATATAAGTGACCATGGCCCAGGAATACGGATTTGGAATCCCCTGAGTAACATGCCCCACTGAAGGAGTTTTTCCATATCCTCTGTGGTCACAGAACAAAAGAAAATCATAAATCAGTGAATTTCTCAGATGCATTCTGGGGTGGGCCAGCAGGCAGGCAGGCAGGCAGGCAGGCAGGCAGGCAGGCAGGGTTACTGCTATTGGCCCTACACGCTATGACAGCCTTAGCTTCGGGCTTGGTGGAAGCTAGTGGTCTCCTAAGTTAAAGCCCTCTCAAAGTTCACCTGGTAGGGATAAACTGAAAGGACACTACGTCAGACGTAGATGGAAGGCAGGATTGGCTACTTAAGGGGCTAAATACAACCCAAGATAATTTTGGCTCTCAGCATTCCAGCGTCCCACAATTACGCAATTCTAATCAGTCTGTCTGCTGGAGGAGTCTTTCAGACCAATCCAGGCTATTTTCCCCAGAACTTACATGAACAGTTCTCCCTGCCGGTAAAGGTAAACTGTCCGTGTGAAACACAGTTCTCATCTCCAAAGGCATACGAGCTAATTCTGAACCGACTATGAGTACCCATGGCTTGAGAACACAGATTCCAGTTGCCCCGAGTAACATATTCTACCACGGGAGTGGTTACATGAACTTTTGTGGTCATAGAACAGAAGACAGTCAAAAATCAATGTGTTTCCCAAGTACATTCATGGGGCAGTGGGTGGGCAGGTTATAGGAAAGCGAAGAAAACTCTACTGTAGCTTTCAGATGTCATCTGAGGACACCTGTAGCTTTGGGGTTAGTGGAACCTAGTGCTCTGCTAAATGAATACATTGCAAAGGCTTTCCTGAGAGTTGAAAGGATGCCAAGCAGGATGCAGAAGGTGGACCGGAAAGGGATGTTACAGGAACTAAAGATGATAATTTGGACTCTGGATTTGCAACTTTCCTACTTTCCACAACCGCACAATTCTAATCAGTAAATCAGCCTTTGCTCTGTACAGTCCAAAGATTGATCTACAATAGCCATACAAAAACTGATCTACAATAGTTCAGTTTTGAGAAAGCAAGTTTATTAAATATATAGAGAGTCAAAAATGCATGCCAAAATAGGTAGATAGATAGACAGAGCAGCTGATTCCCAAACACCATCAGATTAGGAGCTCACAACATTCAGGGCTAATGACTTCAGTGGCCCATCTGACAGAGCAAACAGAAGGTAACATTGGGGTTTATAAACATCCAGCAAAAGCAGATTGGGAAGTCCCATGGGGACGGCCAGCTGGCTTCCCAATCAAGAGAGTTTTGGGTGGAGCCGAATGTCCCTGTGGGTAACACCACTGAATGAAAGAACAAATGGCAGCAGATAAATGGGCAACACCATTGCATTGGGTGCTGATGTTCATCCAGCAGGAACTGAGTGGGGAAGTTGAGCCACTCAGTTGGAACTGCTGATTGGTCAATCCTGAGCAGTGGGTCCTCTCCCTCATTCCCGGGGATGAGCTTTCCGTGGCTGAATTTCTGGCTTCCCATTTCCATGGAAGGTCTTTTTATATCATAGAATAAAGAGTCATCATGCCTATTGGAAAGAGTTTGTCTTCCAGATGCTTCTAGGAGCACCATGCTTTTCATTCCCTAAGCTTCTTGTTGTTCTTCCTTTCGCTGTTACAGAGCGGGGGTGGGGAGTGGGAGGGGTTGGGATGGAGGTGGAGGTGCAGCTTGACCCAGGAAAGGGTATTTTGGAGGACACTTGACATAAATATGTTTGGGTCTGAAGTGGAAGACAACTTGCTTCCAAAAGCCAACTTCTCAGCGAGTTCAAACAGCATATGGCAGTTTATCAATGATATAATATAATATAATATTATATTATATAATATAATATAATATAATATTATAATATAATATAATATAATATAATATAGTATAGTATAGTATAGTATAGTATAGTATAGTATAGTATAGTATAATATAATATAATAATTACAGCCTTGTAGAATGTTTAACATTAAGTGTGACTTTTTTCTGAGAATTTCAGCTCACACCTATAATGCAGGAATTCCACTCTTAGCCATTTATTTATCCAAGAGGAATAAAAAGAAATATCTCCAAAAAGGTTAATGAACGATTGTTTATAACAGCATTATTCAGAACAGCCCCAAATTGGAAACAACTCCAAAAAAAAAAAAAAAAAAAGAATGCGCCTTTGGAAGAATCATTTAACAATTTCAGCATAGCTTTTGAAAATGGAGAAAGGGGCATGGAGAGAAGGCTCAGTGGGTAAGCGTGTTTGCTGTGCCAGCGTGAGGACTCGAGTTAGATCTCCAGCATAGATGCTTTTGTTTTTTTTTAAAGCTGGCATGGTCACATGTGCATGCAATCCCAGAACTGGGAGCTTGGGGCAGAGTGGAGTGAGATCTCAGGAGCTTGATGCCAGCCAGTCTATCTGAAAGGATGAGCTTTAGGTTCAGTGAGATACCCTGCCTCAAGGAAATAAGGTAGTGATAGAGCAAGGCATCAAAGATCTCCCTCTGTCCTCCACGAGTGTGCACACAGGCATACACACCTGAACACATACATTACACTACAGAGAGAGACAGAGACAGAGACAGAGAGACAGAGACAGACAGAGTCAGACAGAGACAGAAGAGAATGTAAAAAATTAAATAAAACATTTGGAAACAAACCAGGGGAAACATCACTTATATGGTGTATAGTTGGAGTTTTCTCCAGTCCTGCTCAGACCCACAGCCACTGAGATCCAAATAAACACACAGACGCTTACATTATTTAAACTGTTTGGCCTAATGGCTCAGGCTTCTTGCTATCTAGTTCTTATATCTTAAATTAACCCATTTCTATTAATCTATAAGTTGCCATGTGGATTGTGGCTTACTGGTACCTTACATCTTGCTTCTCATGGCGGCGGTGACTGGCAGTGTCTCTTGACTCAGTCTTCCACCTCCCAGAATTCTCCTCTCTCCTTATCCTGTCTACACTATAATTCCTGCCTGGCTACTGGCCAATCAGCATTTTATTTATCAACCAATTAGAGCAACACATTTACAGCATCCCCAGCAATGGTGGACCAAGTACCCAATTCTAAACTACTCAGCATGTCTAGGAATAGATCTGTTTGAGGGGACTCTGGTTAGAAAAGAAGAAGGAAGAATCTAGATCATCTGAGAGGTGTGGCATAACTGTCCCCTACACACTGATGGAGAGACGAGTTAGGACACTATCTGGAGGAGAAACCATGGCAGGCCATTTTATTATGGCTTACACTGCGAGTGACTTGGACAGAGTCAAAGGTGGTAGAAGACGCTGAGAGCAGCCTGGGTCAGCCAAGGTTTAGGGAGTGGTTCACAAGCAACATTCAAGACTGGCCTCAGAGAGGAAAAGGAATTTCTCTTCCAGTCTAACAGAAACGGAGAGAAAGAACAGAGAGCATGGAATTAATGGAAGCAAACAGAGGGACCATCAATCACAGTTCCTAGCTTCCCTATGAAGTAAGAGACCAACCATTCTGAGAATGAAAACCATGTGTAATGAAGATAAAGTAGAAAAACTGTACTGGTGACCTGGAGAGGAGCCTGGTAGGAGAACCAAAGGGTTGACCGGGGACAACACTGGGACTAGTGTTGGTTGAGCTCCAGAGTAGCTGGGTTCCATAAACACTTGGAGCATCAGAGTGCCAGGCTTCGACTCAGCAACCTGAACATATGTAGAGAAAAGGAGAAAGCTGCAAGGGTCCAAGGCTGAAGCAATCATCCAGGAGTTTCTGTGCAAGGATACAAGGACCAGTGAGCTGAAAAAAATTAGCAAGAAAATGGTGGGAGTATGGGGTAAAACTGGTGGGCTGTGAAGGAATGGAAGTGGGGGCCAGTGGGCAGGTTTTTTAGTTTAAAGTTCTTGGAGGAGAGATTTCCATGTTTGCAGTAAACATGTACATTTTTAACTTCCTTTGTCCTGGTTTGCTGTGGGATAATGCTTTTGTACACTGGTTTAATAAAACGCTGATTGGCCAGTAGCCAGGCAGGAAGTATAGGCAGGGCCAGCAGACAGAATTCTGGGAAGGAGAAGAGCAGAGTCAGCAGATGCCAGCCCGCCATCCAGGGAACAGCATGTCATGGCACACAGATAAAACCACGGAACACGTGGCAACATATAGATTAACAGAAATGGGCTGAGTTTAAGTGTAAGAGCTAGTCAGTGGTAGGCCTGAGCTAATGACCATGCAGTTATAATTAATATAAGCTTCTGAGTGATTATTTTATAAGCAGCTGCGGAGTCTGTGGGGCTGGGAAAGACAGGAGAAAACTTCAACTACACTGGTTCTTTCCCAAGTTCCCGCTTACATTCTGTCCCCTGAAGTCTTGATTCCTAGGAGAACTGGACCCTGTGGAGCTCCTTTCCTATATGCAAAATTAACGGCAGATAAGCTATTTTGGAGGGTGTGGACGATAAGAAGAATAAAGTACACATAGGGCTTGGATTATGCTACATCTCTTGCTACAATGAAGCAGTATGTAAATGTGCTTGATCCTAGGCGATCTGTGCAAAAGCTCTATGGCCTTCCATCAGGAGTAAGGCCCTCACAGGGTGCCAAGAGGAAGCAGGGGTTAGGGCCCTCAGCTAGAGGCTTCTTAATAATAAGTTTCCTTGTTTAACAGCAGAAAACTGTTCATGATATGTTGTTCAGCCCTTTGCTTAAGGAGGTTATTGAATGGTACTAGATGTTTTACATGTTAGGTGTACGTATATACAGACACACAGTAAGTCAAATTGCATCTTCTACTATAGCAGATGACATAACATTGTTTTCCATGGCCTAAAAAGAGAACCAGGAGCGTTTTTCCACATTTCCTTTTAGCAGACATAAATGGGGAAATGTCTCATTTGACCGACTGAGGTTGGGCATCTTTTTATTTATTTATTTTCTTAGCATGTTGTGTGTACGTGTGCTTGTGTGTCACATGTGTGTGCCTGGTGCACAGGGAGGCCAGGAGAAGGCTTTGAGTCCCCTGGAACTGGAGTTACAGGCGGTTGTGAGCTGCCATGTGGATGCTGGGAACCTAAACCAGGTTCTACACAAGAGAAGTTAAGTGCTCTTAACTCCTGGGGCATCTTTAAGCCCCTGGGCATCTTTTCTTATTGTGTAAGTAAGTTTCACCTTCTATGAACTCCCTTTTACACCACATCCATATTATTTTTAAACATTTTCATTTCTTATTTGTGGGGGTGGGCATGTGAGCCACGGCACACAGTGGAGGTCAGAGGACACTTCTGGGGTTGACTCTCCCCTTCCATCATCGCCTGGATTTCAGAGATCAAACTTTGGCCTCCAGCCAGGCGGTGGTGGCACGTGCCTTTAATCCCAGCACTTGAGAGGCAGAGGCAGGTGGACCTCTGTGAGTTCGAGACCAGCCTGGTTTACAGAGTGAGTTCTGGGAAAGGCTCCAAACCTACACAGAGAAACCCTGTCTCAAAAAACAAAACAAAATAACAACAAAAAATTTGGCCTCCAGGCTTGCATCATTGGGCCGCAAGTACCTTTACCCCACTGGGCCATCTTGCTGGCCTGAAAAATAAGATTTCATAATATATTACAATCCACATGCCAAAAAAGACAGAGGAAGAAGAAGGAAGGAAGGAAACATGAGGAAAAGGATTTTAAAAAATGAATTTTGTAGCAAAAGCTAAAATATTAAAACATAGTAATTCTCAAATACCCTGCAAAAACAAAAACAAAAAAATTTCATTTTGCTGTCAGAAAGAAATGTTGTTTTAAAATTATTTAGAGCTTAAGAAATCCTGCTTGTTCTGTAAAGTTTGGCCAAGCCTGGCCCCACCAACCTGGTAACTGCAGCCAGCTAGGGCCTCCCTGGGCACCAAGCGCATCTTCCACAATTCTGTCCCCTTTGGTGGATGGGAAAGCGGAAGACAATCACAACCGTTCATACTTCTCAGGTTTAAATTGGAGGTTGAAAGGCTAGACTCTGAGTTTTGATGGAATTGAATCTAGAGGGAAAAAAAAATAGCTTTGTATTCTCTTTCACAACCCACATGGTCCTTCGTCTACCTTCAGTCCTTCTTCATCACCAGCTATCACTCTCTCGGCCTCCTTTCTGAATTTAGGCCACACCCACCCTTCCACAATTCATTTCCAAATCTGCCTTCATCCAAGCATTACACAGAAGTTAAAACCGAAATCCATCATTTCCTCAAGTCTGATGAAGCTGTCCTTCTGGGCGGTCAACAATGAAAACTTCAAAGACTAAACCAATGATAAAAAGGAGCAGAAAGGACAGCCAGCATTTAGCCTTTCCCTTCCCATGTTAGCCAGAGCCCAGGGGACCACAGGACCCTCTAAAAAGGCCCTACAAGGATGGTAAACGGTCTGTTGTCCTCATTAGAGAGGCCATGGAGACACCACGGTTTGGACTCTAACAAGTTCACATTCTTCAATGAAGAGGGTGTGTGTGTGTGTGTGTGTGTGTGTGTGTGTGTGTGTGTGTGTGTGTGTGTGGTGTCTCCTATGCTTCCAAAGGAACCTACACGGTCAGCAGAATTCTAGGCCATTCCAGCTGATAGAACAATTAGCAGAGAAAAAAGTTAAACAATCAAAGGAGCCCTTCGTGACTCTCTAAGTCTGTCTCTGAAGGGGTTAGGCTCTTGACCTCATTCAGCTCAGCTTCAGCCATTTTTAAAGGGATATTGTCAAGTCTTATTAAGCAAATCTATGGATTCTGATGTTGGAATTACCCAAATGAGAGATCCCCATAACACTTATACTCACTCTTGCTGTGCCCCACTAAGCAAACCCTTTTTTATTGCTCTAACATCTTTTCAAAATGTTCTACTGTCAATGCTAGTTTGTCTGGTCCTGAGTAAGTAAAAAAATCCAACTCTCTGTTTAAGGTCTCCTTCACTATTACTAGGGAAAAAGTCTCCATCAGAGCTGGGTCTGTTGTAATCATCCACAGGTTTTACTTGTACACCCTCATGTTACTCAACTTTAAAACATATCCCTGGGGAGCTGGAGAGATGGTTCATCAATTAAGAGCACTGGCTGCTCTTGAAGAAGAGCTGGGTCTGGTTCCCAGCACCACATGGCAGCTCACAACTGTCTGTAACTGTAGTTTCAGGAGACCTGGTGCCTTCTCCTGACCTCCACGAGGACCAGGCATGCACGTGATCCATATGCATGCATGCAGGCAAAGCACTCAGGCACTTAAAATAAAAATAAATACAACCTAGCCAGGCAGTGGTGGCGCACGCCTTTAATACCAGCACCTGGGAGGCAGAGCCAGGCAGATCTCTGTGAGTTCGAGGCCGGCCTGGTCTACAGAGTGAGATCCAGGACAGGCACCAAAACTACACAGAGAAACCCTGACTCGAAAAATAAAAATAAAAATAAAAAATAAAAAATAAATAAAAATAAACACATTTTTTAAGAAAAACAAAACCAAAGCCTATCCCTAAAGTCCTCCTGTGAGTCTCAAACCTCAGAAGATGCTCTCCCCCGCTAACTTTCGCCATCACCATCAACTCTCTTGATTCTCTCCTGCCCTGTATGGGCATCTAGAGGAAAAACTAAGATAAATCCTCTGCCTCCATGACAGACACAGTGGGCTCCTACCATCCTGCATTCTTCACTAAGGAATACACTGCCTTCATCCCAGGCCTGGGATGCTCTTCTGTGCTTTATCCCCATTGCCAGTTTTCCCCCTTAATATCACTGTTTGGATAGACACAGTGATGGCTTGCCCCCTTACCCATCTAATAATAGCCCTTAGTCTTCCCTGTATCTTTGGTCCTTGTCTCCTTCAGTGACTAATCACATTTGTTTCTTCCAAAATTCAACGGACATCCTAGTTGGACATCCTGGGTAACATCTCCAGATGGGTTTCAGTTCTGGTTTGTGATCTCAGCCCTTGCGTATGTAACCTTCTGGTATAATTGGTATCTTTCATTGCTGGCCCTTTGGCTATAGATGCAATTATCTTAGAGATATCAACCATGACCATCATTGCCAACACCTATCTCTAAATGCTGTGTCATGGTCTGGCCCTTTTGACATCTTACAATGGCCACTTCCTCTCCTCAAACTTAAGTCTTACGGTTCTACAACCTATAGCAGACCAGCAATGCCAATTAGTGTCCTCTGGTGATCCTGTCTTCCCAGCCCAAGGTAGCTCCAAAGACAGATTTTTCTCCCTTATAATCAATTGACCTGATTGAGGAAATTTAGAGACAAAAAATGATAGAAGTCAAAACAAAATTCCTATACTTTCTTCAGCCGCAAACATTTGGAGCTGGACTCATTATGCTTTATGTAGACATTTGGACCCTAACCCCTGATGACCTATTATGCCTTGCACAAAAATAGCCAAGTCTCAAGAAAAACACTTATGTTAAAAAATTTACTCCATGCCATACGGTGGTGGAGTGTGCCTTTAATCTCAGCACTCAGGAGGCAGAGTCAGGCGGATCTCTGTGAGTTCGAGACCAGCCTGTTCTACAGAATGAGTTCCAGGACAGGCACCAAAACTACACAGAGAAACCCTATCTCAAAAAACGAAATAAAACAAAACAAAACAAAAAAACAAAAAAAAAACAAAAAAAAATTACTACTTACCAAGACAATGAAATGTCTGTTTGTCCCATCAGATAGGAGCCCACAGAAGCTCCAAGAAAATAAGATCAAATAACTTCTTCCTTAGGTGCTGTAAAAGAATTTCTGCCAGTCAGTGGCACAACACCCTCTGTGAGAACACCACCGCTTCTGGTCTGAATCCAAACGTTGGAAGAAAGCTGGGAGGAAATCCCTGGAAAACAGGCTTCCCATGGGCCGGGTGTGTCTGCCCTAGGTCCTCTCACCAAATGCATACATTCCTAGGGGTTTTATGTCTCCTAACAATGTGAAAATCAAATCAATGAGTGCTAGCAGAAATGATTGTCACTGTTTTCATAGCTTGGTTCCCTTTTTTCTCCACTCCTATATCTGGGAAAGAAGAATGGCGCTACAGTTGCTCTTTGTGTTTTTTTCCCTGTAACAATGCTCATGGGTCAGCATTCAACTTAGGTGAAGAAAACTTTGTCTGGGTAAAGGACACATCCTGGAGTCCCAGTGTCATTACCAATGAGTGAACCCTTGGGGAATCACACTGATGTCACTGAGGGACCAACCATTGTTCCTGGGCAGGGCATCTCTCTGAGCACACATGAACTTTGTCAACATTCGGTCCTAACATTTCATCTCCGGGAGGGGAAAGAGTGTGTGCTTAACTTTTATAATAATTCTTATTTTTATAACCTACCAGGTTCGTAACACATGTTAGGTGCTGCACCCAGCTCTTCACGTAGATTATATCGTTGAATCCTCATTGTGCAGGTGGAAGAATTCAAATAGAGAGGTGCAATTACTTCCAAAGGTCATATTAGAAGCCACCTCTCTCTCAGTTCATGAGGTCAATTGTCTTTGTTGAAGTCACATCAGATATCCTTAGCTGTCTCATTAAGTGTGCTTTTAGCTGGGTTGAATATGCTTTGAATATCATGTTTGAGTACATTACACAATTAACTTTTAAAATTGTGTGAGACAAGGGCAGGTGAGAGTCTGATGAAAATAGAGAACACATTCCTTCTTCCATTTAGTTTATATTTGAAAATATTATGGCAAAGGCGTTCTGACTTTTTTAGTGCACCTGGGTTTGAGACCAATCAGATTTCAAGACTGAGAGAGTAAGAAAGAACACACTATTGGAACTGGAGGCTTTTCTCTGTCTCACCCGTCCTGCAGCCGTTTCCAAATAATCACTCAGAGGCTTATATTAATTATAAATATTTGGTCGGTAGCTCAGGCTTATTACTAACTATCTCTTACACTTAAATTAACCCATAATTCTTATCTATATTTAGTCACGTGGCTTGGTACCTTTTATCAATACAACATCTTGCTTCCTCTGTGTCTGGCTGGAGACTCCCTACTCTGCCCTTCTTCCCATAATCCTTAGCTTGGTCACCCCACCCATACTTCCTGCCTGACTACTGGCCAATCAGTGTTTTATTAAACCAATTCAAATGACAAATATTTGCAGTGTACGAGAGGATTATTCCACAGCACACCATCCTCAATTTTCTGGGTTTTTGTTTGTTTGTTTGTTTTGTTTTCTGTTTTTCTTTTTTTTAGACAGAGTTTTCCTTATACTGGTCTCAAACTCATGACCATCTGGCCTCAGGCTCTAAGTGTGGGGATCACAGGCATATGTCACCTCACCCTGCTCCACACCACACTTTTAGTGCCTAGCAGATCCCAAACTAAAGCTCCAGGCCTGCATCTAGTTTAAAACATGCCCCTTTCCAATTCAGTTGTTACCAAAGTGATAGTCCTAAGAGGTGAGGCCTTTGATATGCAATCAGGCCATGAGGGCTCATCGCACATGAATGGGGTGAAGGCCCATAGAGAAAAGGTCCATGTAGCATTCATGCTCTCAGAGGACACAGGGCACAGCAACAGAGCACCATGCTAGAGGTGAACAGCAGCTCTCCTTAGACGATTGAACCTCTTGGCTCATCCATCTTGGACTTCCCAGCCTCCAAAAGTGTAGATGTAACCAACCGTTTTATTAAATAAAAAACACAGAACCAATGCAAGGAAGAAAGCCAAGAGGTCAGAGCTAAGAGCTAAAACCTTACCCTTCCTCCTGCGGTGGTCCTACCTCTCCGAACCAGCAGCACCTCCTGAGTTAAATTCCTTATATATAGTCTCTGTTCTGCCTCCTCATTGGTTGTAAACCAACCACAGGACCGCCTCATCACGGCCTGTCTGTATAGACCTCCTGGTGTTCCATGGTTGGTATTGAGATTAAAGGCATGTGTATCCAATGCTGGCTGTATCCCTGAACACACAGAGACTTACCTAACTCTGCCTACCAAGTGCTGTGATCACAAGCGTACGCCACCACCGCCCTGCTTTCCTATGGCTTGCTAATAGCTCTGACCCCCAGGCAACTTTATTTATTAACATACAAATAACATTGTAGTACAAAAGAAAATATCACCATACAAAAGTATGAAAAAAATCTTTCTGTTTCTTGTTAATTACTAATCCAGGCTGGGTAAAATCATTCAGTCCTCAGCAAACCCTGAACCAAATTACCCAGACTATGGTATTATTTTGTTATGAGCTGCACAGATTAACACAACAGCTAGCATAAGTTACAACTAGATTAAACATATAAGTGTAAGAAATGCAGCAGATTTTTTTTTTTTTTGCTATGGAGAAGGTTATTTTAGCATTTCACAAGGACAAATAAAGCTAAGATAAAACATTAAATACTCTTACCGAGGGCTATATTCTTAAATGTATAAAGAGTCCTACAAATGATGGATAAACAGAAAAGTGAGCAAAATCTAAAACATTCAGAGATGAAATGTAAATTTCTCAAACATATGAAAAGATGCTGATCCTCACTCATAACACACAGTCACACACATAAACACACTAATACAGGAACACACACATAAATGCACACATCTACATGCAGACACACACACAAACACACAAAAACATACAAATGCACACATACGCACAAAGACACATAAACGTTCACAGAGTAACAAACATGCAATGCACACATATACACAAACACACATACACACAAATATAGATGCACACACACAAACACACATACACACACATACACACTATCTTAATTAGTTTTCTTTCTATTTTCTTTTTATGTGAGACATGTTCTCACTGTGTATCCCTGGCTTGCTTGGAACTATGTATCCAGGCCTAGAACTCACAGAGATCCACTTGCCTCTGCCTCCCGAGTGCTAGGGTTCAAGGCTTGTGCCACCACTCCACCACACTTAGATTTCATTTGATGTGACAATACACTAACGGAAAGCAATCTGAGGAGGAAAGGGTTTATTTGGCTTACACATCCAGACCATATTCCTCACGGAGGGAAGCCAGGGCAGGAACTCAAGCAGGGCAGGAACCTAGAAGCAGGAACTGAAGCAGAGACTGTGGAGGAATGCAGATTACTGGCTTGCTCAGTTTGATTTTTCTTTAATTAAAAATTATTTTATTTTTTAAAAAAAATACATATAGGTCTTTTATATGCATGTAAGTCTGTTTACCACCTGCATGCCTGGTGCCCATGGAGACCAGAGAGGGCATTGGATCCCCTGGAACTGGGATTACTGTCAGCTGTCAGTCACCATGAAGGTGCTGGGAACCATTGTGAGCCATGTGACCTGGTGAAAAGGTGTTAGGCTAAGGGAAAAAAAAAACCAGACTATACAACAAAAAAATAAAGGATTGGCTGGAGAGATGGGTCAGTGGTTGAAAGTGTCAGCTTAACCAAAGAACCAGAGTTCTGTTCCGACTTCAGACGGCTCACAACCACTGTAACTCTAACCGCAGGGGATCTGATTCCCCCTTTTGACCTCTGCAGGCAAATGTACACATGTGGCTTTCACTCGCACCGACACAAACCCATATATACATAGACAAAAACAAATCTTAAAAAACAAAAAGAAAGAATAGAAAAGCTCTAGAGATTCATAAAAGGAGTGGCAGGGTGGTTAAACAAGCCACTCCAGACACAGCTGCTCCCCAGGAGGTGCGGGAAGCAGAAGACTCATCCAAGGAGTACTCCAGACAACCCCAGAGAAGAGCCAGGCAGTCCAACACACAGGACAAGCCCACGGCTGTCGCGAGCCTCAAATCCAGCTGTGAATCTCCTGAGACAGTGTCTTCTCTGGCAGGACAGGTCAGTAATGAAGAAGAGTTTCCTCCACCTCGAGCAGTGGTTCTCAGCCTGTGGGTCGTGACTCCTTTGCCAAACCTCTATCTCCAAAAATATTTACATCACAATTCATAACAGTAGCACAATTACAGCAATGAAAATAACGTTATGTTTGGGGGTCACCACAACATGAGGAACTGTATTAAAGGGCCGCAGCACTAGGAAGGTTGAGAACCCCTGGTCTAGAGGCTTGTGGGTTAGAAGCATCTAGAACAGGAATCCAAGCTACGCTGGAGGTCTGAGAACAGGGAACAACCACAAGTCACGGAGCCTGAGTTCAACCAATACTACTCCAGGGTGGGAGATTGTCCTTGGAAGCAACCGTGGAGAGGAGGGACCGAGGCTAAAATGCTGGAAAAACACAGTGGCAGGAGCTGGGTCCAGGCCACAATGTGTATAAGGAAAGACAGATACACCCTCTGTGGCCTGAGAGTTTGCTAGCCCTGAGGCTGAAGTCAGTCAGTCTCTGCAGCCTCTTGTCATTAGTCCCCTCCCCTCCAACAGGTGAGTCACACCTAGGGTTTGAAACACTGCAAAGCTATGTGTGCCCAGCAGAGGACGCTACACACAAAGAAAAACTAATAAAACAAAGAGCTGCAGGCCCAGGCCCAGCACAAATCACAGGGAAGACCAGAGCTCACAAGTTCGCCCCCCCCCCCCCCCCCCACTTATGCCTGGCCTGTCTCCGGCTTAAAAGGACCCGGGAAGAAGCCGGTCCAACAGGCTGTCATTTTTCTGTTTGCTTTCCCCCCTTGTTTGGTTTTCCTTTTAAGTGACATTTCTATTTTATTTTATTTATATATATATATATATATATATATATATATATATATATATATATATATATTAAGTTTTGTGTTTTTCTATTTTATTCCCCTTTCTATGTTCGACTAATTTGTCCACACATTTATTTCCTTATTGGACAATCATTTGTTTTCCTTTTCATTTTCTTCCTTTTCTAGTCTCCTTTTTTTTTTCTTGCACTGTTCCCTGAACCCCCTTTTTTTCTTTCTTCTTTAAGTAATATTCTGATTTTTTTTTTTTGAGACAGAGTTTCTCTGTGTAACTTTGGAGCCTTTCCTGGAGCTTACTCTGTAGCCCAGGCTGGCCTCGAACTCACAGAGATCCGACTGTCTCTGCCTCCCAAGTGCTGGGATTAAAGGTGTGTGCCACCATTGCCCGGCTTATTTTGATCTTTTGTAAATATAATTTCTTTATTGATTCTTGGGGAATTTCACATCATGCACTCCAATTCTGCTCATTTCCCAGTCCCTCCATATGTGCCCTTCACCCTTACAGCACCCCTGCCCAAAAGAAAATTAAAAAAAAAAATTAAACCCAAACCAAACTAACAACAAAAACCCCACTTTACTCCTCCTTCTCCCCCACCTCTCCAACACCTCTTCATTCATCTTAGTGGCACTGGGAGCTGTGTGGTGTGTCACGAAGTAGACCCTTTTGTCCAGTTAGTTTTACTTGCAAATGTTCATTGCAGTGAGTCACTGGTCTGGCTCAAGGCCTCTGGTTTCTTGTACACCATCATCACTGGACCCTCTCCGAAACTCCTCCCTGATCCCTGAGTCATGGGGATCCTGCGGCTATCATTCCTCATGATCGTTCTGCAGGACCAGTTCCCTCACATGCTCCTGTAGGTCATGGATGGGGTAGATGTGAGGGTGGCCAACCCCAAACCCAGGATGTGGATCTGGGTGGTAGCTGAGCTGGTCAGACCTGGTCTCTGGGGCCGACCCCTTCAGGCTAAGGGTGGAGTCAGCTCTCCTACCTACACCCATCTCATCAGGGCAAGCTCTCCTGTGCCTGGGTCACTGGGCCCGCTCTCCCAATTCGTTTAGGGCCAGCTCTCTTGCTGCAGTGTCCAGTGAGGGGCACGGCCAGCTTTCTCAGGGCCAATCAAAGAGCAGGGCCAGCTCAGTCTGGCCCTCGGATTTCATCATGCATGGTTCTTATGGCCCCCTGTGGTAACATGGGCCATAGACATCAACACAGACCCAGCTGCAGCAGGACCACAGACCCAGACATGGCCCTAGGCAGCAGCTTGGGCCTGGACTACACCATGGCCCTGAGTGGCAGCACAGGCCACTCAGATCAGCATGGCTCCGGTGGCAACATAGCCCTTGGAGACCAACAAGGCCACAGGCTGAGGTCCAAACTCCAGGCATCCTTGTGACCTTTGGTGGCAACACTGGTCTGGGACTTCAACACAGACCCTGGCTGTGGTAGGACCATGGACCCAGACATGGTCCTCTGCAGAGCCAGACCTAGATATCACCATGGCCCCAGGCGACGGCCCAGCCCCCGGGGCATCTGCATGGCTTTCAGTGGTACCAGGAGCCACAGGACATCAACACAGACCCTGGCTGCAGTAAAGCCACAGACCCAGACATGGTCCTCAGCTACAGCTCTGGCCCAGACACCACCATGGCACCAGGTGGCAGCACAGGCCACTCAGATCTGTATGGTCCCGGCTGCAGCAGGACCCTCAGACACCAACATGGCCTCAGGTGGCTGACCTGACCCCAGGCATCCACACAGACTTCAGTGGCAACTGAAGCTATGGACATCAACACTGACCCTGGCTGCTGGTGCAGGACCATGGACCCAGGCATAGCCCTTGACAGCTGCTCAGGCCTGAATGCCATCATGGCCCCAAGTGGCAGCGCAGGCCACCTAGATTGGCATGGCTCTCAGTGGCGGCAGGGCCCTCAGACACCAACATGGCCACAGATGCAACCAGACCCAGGGCATCCTTGCAGCAGCCCAGACCCCAGCATCATCATGGCAGTGGAGGAGGGGGCGGGGCAGGCGGCAAGCAGGCTACCTATATCACCCGGCTCCTCACAACTCTCCCTCCATTCATCTGTTCTACCTCTTTCCACAGCACATGAACCTTTCTGCTCCACTTTCTCTCCCATTTCTCCACCATACATGTGTTCATCATAATGGCACCCTCCCACCTGCCACGGCCAGGTGCCGGGCAGGAATGTCTTCAGCCAGCCCAGGCCTTGAGGACCCAGGCTGGCCTGTGGGTAGCTTCAACCTGCCTGAGCCGAGTCTAATATTTTGATTTTAATTTACTGTTTTTTTCTAAAATAATAATAATATTTTTGCTGTTATTTTTATACCTTTAAAATGTGTGTTTGTGTGTGTGTGTGTGTGTGTGTGTGTGTGTGTGTGTGTGTGTGTGTGTGGACATGCACTCACATACAGGTGCCCACGGAAGCCTGGAGAGGGCATCAGATCCCTTGGAGCTGCAGTTACAGGGGATTGTGAGTCCCCCAGTGTGGATGCTCGGATACAAACTGCAGTTCTTGCAAGAGCAGCAAGTGTTCTTAACTACCAACCCATCTCTATAGCCTTTTAATTCCTTTCCAAAATGTATCTAATTTTGGTTCTGCATGTTCTCGTTATTAAGAAATCTTTTTTTTGCTTTATTGTAATTTTTATATCTCATTCTTCTTCTCTTTTCCCATCGTAACATTCTTCTCCACTTCTCCAATTCCTCTCAATTCCTCTTTCTTCTCTTCTATTCCCCCTGTTTGCTCCCTTTATCTCATTAGCTTACTATTTCTACCTTTATTATAGATATAGATGATCTTTATTTTTATTTGTGAGATGGAGTTTTGTGTAGCCCAGGTTAGACTGGAGCTTGCCATGCAGCTAAGACTGGCTTTGAGCTCCCGATTCTCTTGCCTCAGTCTCCTGAATGCTGGGGTGACAGGCGTGAACCACAGCACCTGGCTCCCAGATAACTTTGAACTTGCTAGCACACTCTGCATTATTTTCCCATTTGTGTTTTATGGTCACTGGAGATGTATTAACGGGAGCTACACAGTGTTAAGTGTATTAACAGTATTTCTGCATCTTGTTGGGTTAGGTGTTGCTGCTCTTGCAGCAATTTCGTTTTCTACTCCGTGAGTGGTACTGGACACTGAGCTCTCAAGAGCAGGATGCTCAAAAAGAAGATCCCCAAATACAACTGGAAGAGATATCCAACCCAAGACACATGCAAATCACAACACGGAAACATGAAAATCAAAGGCCCCATAATCTTCCCAAAGGATTCTAACTCCTCAAAGATATTGAAATGGGAAAAGGGCCAGACAATGATTTTAAATGTTTAGTTATAAAGGTAATCAACAACCTCAGAGATCCACAAAAAGGCACATGAATAAAGCAAACTAATTGATCCAGGACTTGAGGAGGAAAGTCAGGAAAACAGAAGAGAAAATTAAATTAGAAAACTGGGTCAGGAAATCATCCATACAGATGACAAAGTCAGCTGTATGGAAGAGAAACTCAAGGAAACTGACATATTGGAAAAATATATAAATGGTGGACATGAAAGACTCAATGAATATAAAAATGCAATGGAAACTCTCACCAATAGATGAGCCAAGCAGAAGAAAGAACAGCAGGGTGAAGGGTGAAACCAGGAAGTACTACAGTCGACATCAATAAACAAAAAAATAATAAATGAGCACAACGTTCAAGAAGTCTAGAAAATAATAAAGACAACAAATATAAGAATCCACAGGACAGATGAGAGAGCTGAGTTTAAAACTGAAAGCAATGTGAACCTAATCAACAACATAGGAAGAAATTCCCCAACTCTAGAGAAGGAAGTAGACAGCCAAACATAGAGGCATTTAGAGTTCCTAGTAGATGTAATCAAAGAAAAGCATCTCAAAGACACTTATGAAAATATCCAAAGCAAGAAATCAATATTAAAAGCTGCAAGGGGAAAACACCAATCCATCGGGAAAGGCAAGTATATCAGGATAACATCGGATGTCTTGTCAGCAGCCCAGAAATCCAGGAAAGCATGGAACAATGTATTCCAAGTCTTGAAAGTAAGTAACTGCTCACCAATGTTGCTGTAACCAACAAATAATATCTTTTAAAATTGATGCACAAATAAATACATTTCAAGACAATTACAAGCTAAGGCAGTCTAGGACCACTAAGTCATGACTACAGAAGATACTTCAGGGAGTATTATACATGGAGGAGGGAGAAAGTCTCAATCATGAGGGACAGGAGAGAAAAAACATGTGTGTGTGTGTATGTGTGTGTGTGTGTGTGTATAGTTTTTTGAGATAGGATTTCTCTGTGTAGCTCTGGAGCCTGTTCTGGAACTCACTTTGTAGATTAGGGTAGCCTTGAACTCACAGAGATCCACCTGCCTCTGCCTCCTGAGTGCTGGGATCAAAGGCATGCGCCACCACCGCCTGGCTAGACGGAATATATTTTATGAGAAGGAAAAGATGAACATAGTAGAACAAATAAAGACTCTGTCACAGCCAGCACAGTAAACCAGCCAACCAGAAATCCTGACAACGGGGAAGGCAGAGAACACACAGTAGTTTAAGTAACCAGAAGACCAGCCAACGAAATGACAGGAGTTAGCGAATCTCTCAATAATAATTTTAAGGTTAATTGCCTCAGCAGGCTAGCTGACTGGACTGGACTGAAAGAACAAGGTACAAATATCCAAGAACCACATTCCACTGGCAAAGACACCCACAGAGTGAGAATCAAAAAATTCTGCTTATCAAGCAAATTGAAGCTGGAGCAAATGGGGCTAGCCTTTCTGATATCAGATGAAGTAGGTTTCAAACCAAAGCCAGTTAGAAGAGAGAAAGGGAGCAGTAACTGATGGAAGCAGAGGCAGAGACCCACAACCAAGCAGCAGGCCGAGTTCTAGGAGTCCAGTCGAAGAGAGGGAAGAGGGATTCTATGAGCAAAGGGCGTCAAGATCTTGATGGGGAAATCTACAGAGACAACTGAACCAAGCTAGTGAGAACTCATGAACTTTAGACTCACAGCTGTGGAGCCTGCACGGGACTGGACTCTCGGGTTTGTTGTGTAGCTTGGTTTGTTTAAGGGCCCCTTGGCAGTGGGATCAGGATCTATCCCTGGTGCACAAGCTGGCTTTTTGGACCCCATTACCTGTGGTGGGACACCTTGCACAGCCTTGATGCAGCGGGAAGGGGCTTGGACCTGCCTCAGCTGAATGTACCAGGCTTTGCTGACCCCGTATGAGAGGCCTTACCTTTTCCAAA
>CABHPR010128731.1:0-13822 GCA_902168415.1 Peromyscus melanophrys
AAAAAAAATTCTAAGAAGTTATAAAATGTTTATATTCAATATATTTACACATAATATCTTATGTATAGGATAGACAATTGTATATAGGTGTGGTGTGTGTCACTTTGGAGTTAGGTATATATGCCAATACATTATATACTAAGTGCATTTTTTTAAAGTCTAAAAAAAACCAAACAGCGAATTGCCAATAAAGTATCTGTGAGGCATCGTTAATGAATGGGTTCTTTTACTTTTAATCTATATAATCATGTGTTAATTGAAATTTCTACATTGGGTGGTTTTACATTGGGTGGTTTTTTTAATTAGTACAGTTCACAGGGTTATATGCTTGAACATAAAATTGGGTCAAACAAGAAAAAAAAAACTTATGGAAAAAAACTCAATGGCCTAGTTTTTAGCCTGTCCTTTTCAGTGAGAATTTCTGAATAGCAGGTAGGAGGCGTTGCTCTGTATTGTCTACTAAAACAAGTAATACTTGAATGGATAGACTCATACTATAATATTCAAGTTTCTATCCCTAGATTGACATCATAATCTGTAGATTAACACTGTGGTATCTGAGTGTCTTGTTTAGCCCTAGGTTGACACCATAAGATTCAGATGTTTATCCCTAGATTTACACAGTACCACTTGAGTGTCCATCTATAAATTCACACCACAAATTCGAGAATTCATCTCTGGATTCACACTGTAGTATCTGAATGACTATACCTAGATGCAGATTACATCTGTGTCCACATTCAGAGCACTTCTCCCTACATACACGCCATAATAGTTGAGCACCTTATCTATAGATTCAGACCAAAATATTGGAGTACCTATCCCTAGTTCACACCATAATAACTGTCTATCACTAGATTCACACTGCAATAATTTGAGGGTTTATCCCTATATTCTTAGAGTGTAGTGTTCTTATCTGTTTCCAAGGCTACCTTTGCTAAAGAACCAAGGAGCATGTGCCTAGCTCTACACCCTTTCTTGGGCCCCTTACCTGCCACAGGGATCCAATTACGGGTAGATCCACAACCTTCATAAAAAGCCTCTACTCAACCTTCCGCCCCCTTTTAGCTGAGACATCTTCTATACAGGTCACTGCTCTTTTCTCAGTAACTCTCAAGGAAAAAAAGAAAGTTCCCTTGAGAAAATATCAATGAAACAATGACCAGAAGGAAAAAAACAAATAATAATACGGGAAAAATTGAAAGCTTTAAGAAGGAAACTTTAAATTTAGGATTACACATCAGATCTAAAAAAATAAGGGGTCATAAAAATATGGTAAAACATATCTAAACTAATGTACAATTCAAAAGTAATAAATTCAAACAATAATGCCCAGTTTAGTTAAGATATGGGGAGCAGGCATGCTCTACTGAGAACCAGTTTGTCCCAGGCTCACAAAGCACAGTTCAGTCTGGGAATTCTACTCTGTAATTATATTAAGGGAGGAAAGAAAAAGAATTTTCATGGTTATGTGAAAGACAAAGAAAACATAAATGACAATTTAAGGATAATAATACCATGGAAATAGATAGTTATTGAAAACGACAAATACATTAACTCTGGTAACAAGGTAAAGAAAACAAAAGCTCCCAAAATACTACATAATCACATTGCTCATAGTTTGTGAAGATACACAAGTAGCCAGTGATGGGAGTGCATGCTTGTAATCCCGGTTACTCAGGAGACTCAGGCAGGAAAGTTACGAGCTCAAGGCCAGCCTAAGTGATTCAATGAGACTTGGCCTCAAAATTAAAACCATTTTTTAAAAGACTAGGGATGTAGCTCAGTGGTACAGTGCTTACCTAACATGTATGAAGCCCTGGGTTCAGTCCTCAGAAACACAAACACACACACACACACACACACACACACACACACACACACACACACACACGTAAATTAATGAGATTCTTTATACCTATCAAAGATGATGGTATAGAGTATATCATTAAAAATGATTCAGTCATAAAGAAAACTGAAATCCTGTCCCCATTCTTTCAAATTGAAATTGCTGGTTTAGAAGTACGTTTATGGGCATATTACCTGGAGACACTAGCTGTATCAATTCAAACCTGGTTAGGAAGTCTAAAAAGGAAAACAGAAAGAAAAAACATGAGATTTTAATATGTCAGAAAATTGCCTGTTTCTTAACATATGCTAAATTAAAACTACCATATCTCATTTATACTACTGATAACAGAATAATTGGTCCTCTATATTCACAGGTTCCCTATTTACAGATTCTATAACTGTCTTTTAACCAACTACAGACAGAAAACGTTTACAAAGTACTCACATCTGTGCATTAACATGCGTGCTCTTTTCTCTTTATTCTCTAAACAATGCAGAATAACACTTTCATACAGCGTTTACAGTATATAATATAGAGATAATCCAAATTATGTGGGATACACACACATGCATGCATGCACACACACCCACACCCACCCACCCACACCCACCCACCACCCACCCCACACACACACACACTCATGCATAGGTTACAAGCAGTTCTACATCATTTTACTTATGATCCTTGAGCACCTATGTACTTTGGTATGTGTTGAGGTTGTGGAACCATTTTCCCAAGGGCATCAAAGAACCAAAGAACAACTATAAATTAAGTGCTGTGGCAACGATGAAACAGATTTTCATAAAATGAGGGAGTGGAGCAAAGATGAGCGAGCTACAGAATTAGCTTTTTACTTCCTGGATATAATATTTTTGTCTCTTAAAGGTATATTCAGAGCTGGAAAGATGGCTCAATGTCAAGAGCACACTGCTCTTGCAGAGGACCCAAGTTCTAGTCCCAGCACCCGTGTCAGGTGGCTAACCACTGCCTGTAACTCCAGCTCCAGAGGATCTAATCCCCTCTCCAGCCTTTGTGGGCACCTATGCATATACATGGCACACAGATTGAAAAGCCAATGTTATCCATTAATGCAAAAGTTTAGCTTGCCTGTAAAGCATGCTATACAAATGTGTCATAAAAGGTACCTTACTATGTTCCTTGAGATGAAAATATTTTTGAAGAGGCTATCTATAATATTTATAAAGACAAAACTAAGATGTAAATCTTGGGCTAGGAGCGATGACTCGGCAGGTTAAAGCAAGTGTCACTCAAGACTGGTAGTTTGAGTTAAATCCCCAGAACCCTCAGATGCAGCAGATAACCAACTCCTAAAGTTACCCTTTGACTCTTACCCACACTCACATATCACATGCATGTATACACACACACACACACACACACACACACACAGTGGTATGCACATGCTTTCACATGTATCACACACATATAATAATAATAACAGTTTTTAAATACCGGGAAAAACTATAGAAGAAACTAGAAGATGAAAAAAAAAAAACATCCATGCTCACATGGATTGACAGGATATTAAGAAAATTACTATAACAAACTGTGATCTACAGATCAGCTCAATTGCCGTCAAAATTTCAGTGACATTCTTCACAGAAATATTCAAATGGAAGCCACGCACCCAAGATAGCTGAAGCACATTAGAACTGAGCAGGAGAAGGAGAAAGGGAGACCCACTCAGGGAAGTAAGGCGCTGGGTGGTGGGGCACTCTTATGGTGAACAGACATATGGTGAGGTATGGGAGAGAAACAGAACGGTTCGTGTCCTCTGGAGAGAGGCAGATCTGAAGAGGTGAAGGCGGTGAGGAGCAAGCTGAGGTGGGCAGCTTGCTTGCCACCTGGGGCCATGGTGATGTCCAGGCCTCGGCTGTTGCCAAGGGCCATGTCTGGGTCTGTGGCCCTGCTGCAGCCATGGTCTGTAGCTCCTGTTACCACCAAAGGCCAGAAAGGATAGGACTGCACAGAGTTAGCCCCACCCCTCACTGGCTGCAATACTAGGCAGAACTGGCCCTGCCTCTCACCAGCTGCAGCGCTCAGGAGAATGGGTCCTACTCCTCTTTTGGGCAGCACAATAGAGCGGACTCTGTTTGCAGGGGCATTGGTGACCTTGCCTTAAGGGCATGAAGGTGGGAAATCTGGTCCCGCCCCTCATCTGCCCTTCCCCTCCTTGCCACCTGTGGCAGGTGGGAGAGCTGGTCCTGCCCCCCCCCCCCCCCCCGGCCCCCCCCCCTTGACTTGGGAAACACAGGCCCTGGCAGTGTAGGTGTGGGTGAGCTGGCCTCGAGGGTATGAAAGCAGGAGAGCCGGTCCCATCCCTTGCTCCTTGCTGCATAGCTAGCTGGGGCAATGCTGGAGAGCTCACCCTGGTGGTGAAGATGGGGGAGAGCTGGTGGGCTGACCCTGCAACTACCCAGGCCCAGAACCAGGGCGATGAGTTGGCCCATCCCCATATCCACTCCATCTATGATCTGCTGGAGCACATGAAGGGGCTGGTCCTGCAGACCAAAGCTGCAGGATCTCCACGACACAGGGCAGCAACAGGATATCCAAGAGGAGCCCCAGGGAGGGCCCAGCATTGATAGTGTAGCAGAAACCAGAGGCCTCCAACCAGACCAATGACTCTTTGCAACGAACACTTGCAAGTAAAGATGTATGGACAAAGGGTTTGCTGTGTGGACTCACTGTGTCATACCACAGCTTCAGCGACTAGATTTTCCTTTTTCATCTTTTCCTTCTCTTTTTTTCTTTTCTCTTAAGTTTTATTTTATTTGTGGGCGGGGGGGAGACTGCAAGGGCAGAGGGCAGATATGAAGGGACAGGGAGATGAATGGGATTGAGATGTAGGATGTGAAAACCACAAGGAATAAATAAAACGTTAAAAAAAAAAAGATAGCTAAAGCAATTCTGAGCAAAAAGAACACAGGTGGGGATATGGCAATGCCTGATTCAAGTCATACCACAGAGCTACAGTAACAAAACAACAGGACAGAAAAGGCCAAGTCAAACAATACAATAGAATGGAGTGTCCATGAACATGCCCTCACAGTTACAACCACCCTTTTTGGAAAGATGTCAAAACATATACTGGAGAAGACAACCTCTTCAACAAAGGGTACTGTAGCCACAGATAGCGAACGGAGCTATAGTCTTACATCTCGTCCTGTACAAAAATCAGCTAGAAAGAGACTGAAGATCTTACTAGGAGACTGAGAGTGGGAGGGGAAAACTCTTTAAGATACAGGTCAAGGCAGGAGCTCTGTGAAAATGACTCAACAGTTCAAGAAGTCATACCAAGGACTGACAGATGATGGGACTGCCTGACATTAAGTCTTCTCCATAGCAAAGGAAGTAAGTGAAAAGACCTCAGAACCGGGGAGAATCTTCACTAGCTCTATATCTGGGAAAGGATTACTGTCTAGTGTGGATAAAGAACTCCAAAACCTTAACACCCAAAAGTCAAACAACCCAATCAACAATGGGCTAATGAAAGGAATACACAATAGTCAAAAGAAATACCAAACAACCCGATCAACAATGGGCTAATGACATACACAATAGTCAAAAGATGACGCAGAAATGAAGAATAAACAGATAAGAAAGGGCAGGTGTGATGGCACACACCTATAACCCAGCACTGAGTAGGTGGAGACAGGGGAATCGAGAATCAAGGCTGTCCTCAACTACATAATGAGTTTAAGGCCAGCCTGGCCTACATGAGACCTAGTCTCAAAAAAAAAAAAATAAAAGGAAAAATGTTCAACATCCTTAGGCACAAAGAGAACACAAATTAAAACTACAGGAAGAGTCCATCTCACTTCAGTCAAATTAATTATCAAGAAAATAACAAATGTTGGTAAGAATCTGGGAAGGGAAAGAGACCGTTATACACTGCTGGTGGGAATGTGAATTGGTTGAGTTGGTATAGAGCGTCCTCAAAAAACCTACAAATGGAAGTATCATATGACCCAGCTATAGCGCTTCTTGGTATATACCCAGAGAACTCAAGGCAACATACCACCATGATAGATACTCATGTTTACTGCAGCACTATTCACAACAGCCAAGCTATAAAGTCAGCCCAGCCAGTCATCAGCAGATGGATAAAGAAAACATAGTGCATATACACAATGGAGATTTATTCATACCGTCTTGGTTACATTTCTGTTGCTGTGATAAGACACTATGACCAAGGCAACTTATAACAGAAACCGTTTCATTTGTGGCTCACAGTTGCAGAGGGTGAGAGTTTGTAACCATCATGGCAGGGAGCATGGCAACAGGCAGGCATGCAAGGTGCTGAGCAGTAGCTAAGAGCTTGCATCTTGAGCCATAAGCGGGAGGTAGAGAAAGAAACACTGGCCCTCAAAGCCCACCCCCAGTGACATATCTCTTAATCCTTTCCAAGTAGTTCCACCAACTGGGGAACAAGTATTCAAACACAGAAGCCTATGGCACCACTCTCATTCAAACCGCCACACAGACAAAGGAGAATAAGTGAAAGTTACTAGCAGTAGAAAATAGATGTAACTGTAGATCGCCATATTAAGTGAAAGTCAAATATTAGATATTTTCTCTCATTTGAAAGTCTTGGGATTCTTTATAAAGAATACTTTTAATTCAGTTTTAGAGAAAGACAACTCTGTCAAAAAGTAGGAAGAAAATATGAATAGGCATTTCTCCAAAGTACACTCAACACCATTAGCTATTAGGGACATGCAAAACAATGAATGGTAAGAAAGCACTTCACGTCGTCCTTGCTCCACATCTAGTATCCTCCTATGAGTAAGTACATACCATGCTTGTCTTTCTGAGTCTGGGTTACCTCACTCAGGAGGATTTTTTCTAGATCCATCCATTTGCCTGCAAACCTCATGATGTCATTGTTTTTCTCTGCTGTGTAGTATTCCCTTGTGTATATGTACCACATTTTATTTATCCATTCTTCAGTTGAAGGGCATCTAGGTTGTTTCCAGGTTCTGGCTATTACAAACAATGCTGATATGAACATCACCAGGGAGGCTACCTGGAAAACAGGACCCCAAGAAAGACACGGGGATCGCCCAATGACGGAGAAATGGATGAAGATCTTCATGAACAGCCTGGACATAAGTGGGGGAAATGAAGGGCGAGGGTCGAGGGAAAGAGAGCTTGGGGAAGTGGGAGACCCCAGCTGGATCAAGAACAGAGAGGGAGAACAAGGAATAGGAGACCTTGATAAATGAAGACCACATGAGAATAGGAAGAAGCAAAGTGCTAGAGAGGCCCACAGAAATCCACAAAGATGCCCCCACAATAGACTGCTGGCAATGGTTGAGAGACAGCCTGAACTGACCCACTCTGGTGATGGGATGGCCAAACACCCTAATTGTCGTGCTAGAAACCCCATCCAATGACTGAGGGATCTGGAAGCAGAGATCCACGGCTAGGCCCCGGGTGGAGCTCTGGGAGTCCAATTAGCAAGAAAGAGGAGGGTCTATATGAGCAAGAATTGTTGAGACCAAGGTTGGATAAAGCACAGGGACAAATAGCCAAATGAATGGAAACACATGAACTATGAACCAATGGCTGAGAGGCCCCCAACTGGATCAGGCCCTCTGAATGGGTGAGACAGTTGATTGGCTTGATCTGTTTGGGAGGCATCCAGGCAGTGGGACCGGGTCCTGTGCTCATTGCATGAGTTGGCTGTTTGAAACCTGGGGCTTATGCAGGGTCGCTTGGCTTGGCCTGGGAGGAGGGGACTGGCCTTGCCTGGACTGAGTCTACCAGGTTGATCTCAGTCCTCAGGGGAGGCTTTGCCCTGGAGGAGATGGGAATGGGGGGTGGGCTGGGGGGAGGGGAGGGGGGCAGGAGGGGGGAGAACAAGGGAATCCATGGCTGATATGTAGAACTGAATGGTATTGTAAAATAAAATAAAATTAAATTAAATTAAAATAAAAAAATAAAAAAAGAATACTCTTATCAAGAAAAAAAAAGAAAAGAAAAGAAAGCACTTCACACCCACAGGCTCTGACCAATTAAAATGACAGCAAGAAACAAGTATTAGCCAAGACAGAAGAGAAAGAATGAACCCTTGAAACACTGCTGGTTCATTGTAAAATGATTCAGCTGCTTTGGTAATAGTGCAGGAGGCTTAAAAAGTTACTAAATACACTGTAAGTTACTATGTGATCCAGCAGTCCCACTTACATGAGTGTGTTTGTGTGTGTGTGTGTGTGTGTGTGTGTGTGTGTGTGTGTGTGTGTGTCCAAGAGAGTTGAGAACACATTTCCATATAAAAATTTACATACAAATATTCATAACATTATTATTCACTATATTCTAAAAGCATAAGCAACCCAACTGTCCATTAATTGATGACTAGAAAAACAAAATGTGGTAAATTCATATAACAGAATGTTAAAGAATGAGGTATTGGCAAATTCTATAATATAAATGAACTTTAAAAACATTATGCTAAGCCAAAGAAGCTGATCATAGAGGACCACATACTATACACACTCCTTCATACGACATATCCAAAAAAAGCAGATCTCTGCTTACTGGGCATGGTGGCACATTCCTGTAACCCCAGCATACAGGAGACAGAGAAAGGAGTTCGAGGCCAGTCTAGGCTCTGAGATGGAGAAATTGACATTTGCGTTTGAAAGTAAACTAACAGGTGTAGAGGTTCTTTTTGAGGCATTGAAAATGTTCTAATTGATCAAATGATCTAATTGATTGCTGTGACAGAATCCACTTAATGTTTATAATAACCAAACAGAATCATATCATCCAGAAAAACCATATCTATAATATAAAATTTTGAGGGCTTTTTGTTGTTGGTGGTAGTGGTTTTAGAGACAATGTCTCATGTAGCCCAGACTAGCCTCAAGGTAGATCTATTATCACAGTTAACCTTGAACTCCTGATCCTCTTGCCTCCACCTTCCAAGTACTGAGGTTAGAGTCATGTGCCACCACATCTGGTTTCACATCTGTATTGAAAAAAATGTTTATAACAATGAAAACAATGATTCAAGGTAGGTGTGATGAGTGGTGAGATCATTCAGTGGGTAAAGGTACAGAATCCCAAGCATCTGAGTTCCATCTCAAGAACTCATGAGGGAAAGAGAGAACCAACTCACCAATGTTGTCCTATGTCTCAAGCACACATGGCACACTCACACCCATATTCACATGCACATTAGTGTACACACACACACACACACACACACACACACACACACAAAGTAATAATAATAAATGAAAACATTTAAAGGTTGGTGTGATGGCATATGCCTATAATCCCAGTACCCTGGATAGTGGAGGCGGGAGGGAGTTCAAGGCCAGCCTAGACTACATAGCAAGACTATTTCTCTAAAAATCAACCAAACAACAAATAAATCATGAACCAAATTTCACCACAGAATTTCCCTAAGTTTAAATATTGATGAACCACAGAAATATCACACTTGAGAAGCAGCAGAATTCTGTACCTGTGGATTACATATGAGTCTTTTATTCTCTTAAGTACCTACTTTCTAAAATTTCTGCAACAGCTCCAGGATCTATTGCATTTTCAAATGTCTACAGAGAAAAACAAGGAAAAGAAATTTTCAAGGTTTTAGTAAAATGTATTTCTAGAAACCATTAGTTTATGTTCTTTCAAGTAATTAGCACATAGAAAATCAAGCCATATAATATTTTAGGACTCAACAGGAACATGACTAATAAGTGTGTGGTAAAAGTACAATAAATGGCTGAAGCACAGATGAATTAAAACTATCAGAATGAGAGGTTGGGGATTTAGCTCAGTGGTAGAGCGCTTGCCTAGCAAGTGTAAGGCCCTGGATTCGGTCCTCAGCTCCGGGAAAAAAAAAAGAAAAAAGAAAAAAGAAAAAAAAAACCTATCAGGATAAGTGCGAAGAAATTTGAGTTAGCTAAATCCATCACATGCTTAAAATGCCATCAGCTGGACCTACTGTACAAGCCAACACATCTTGCATTAACCTGAGTTTTGAGCGCATAGAAAAGCATTCTGCATACAGCAGGTACTCATCAACATATAGAACTTTTGTTGTTGCTGTTGTTTTTTTTTTGTTTTTCAAGACAGAGTTTCTCAGTATAGTTTTGGTGCCTGTCCTGGATCTCGCTCTGTAGACCAGGCTGGCCTTGAACTCATAGAGATCCGCCTGGCTCTGCCTCCTGAGTGCTGGGATTAAAGGAGTGTGCCTACACTGCCTGGCCAAATAGAACTTTTAACCACAGGTAACATCAAAGACAAGTAGCGGCAGGGGTGGGTCTGGGGGACTCTACCATGGAGCACGGGAAAACATTACTGTATCACCATAAACACTGTCAGATCTGCATGTTTTGTTCTTGAAATGAAAGGTGCCGAGGCAGCCCTGAAACAGAACTGGCAGCCAAGGACCTTATGAAAACCAAAGGTTTTCAGTAGTTTTTCAGTAATACCTTCAGCCTTTAAACTGATGGTTCAAATGAGTTTTAAAGGCAAGCATGGTTAAAAGTCTGCTTAAGGTTTCAAAGCCAGATCTCTTTTGAGGGCAAATATGGACACTGTTCTGCTGCTTGCATTTATTAAATAAATGTGGCTAACATTCCTTTTTGGCCTAAACTAGTTCAATAGTTGCATCCTTCCATTTCACACTGTTATCAGTTGAATTGTGTCCCTGTCAAAATTCGAAGGTTGACATCTAACCCCAGTATCTCAGAATACGATCTTATTTCCAAATAGGGTCAATATAGATATGCTTAGTTAAAATTTGAATGAGGTCATACTGGAGTAGGTTGGGCACTTAACACAGGATTGATGCTTTTTTTTTTTTTTTTAGTTAAAAATAAACTAAAATAAATTCATGAGTGTACTTGAGCAGAGAAAATTCATGAACCAGACAGTGCTCAGAAGGAGCCACTATTACAAACTGGGCATGAAGTTTTCTACTCTCACATGCAAAGCAGAGAAAGCAAACGTAGTTGATTGGCTAGAGTGGACAGACCACGCACAGATCACCTGACATTTCTCATCCGTGAATTTTCTATTTTGATTTTACTATTCACACATATCTTCTTTTGACCTAAAGAACTAGAGCTTCTCTGGTCTAATGCTCAGAATGTTTTTAACTCCATGCACTATGGAGAATAAATGGTTATATGGTGCATATTGGAATCCTAAGTCAGAGAAATATGCTTCCCTTGTGCCTTGGGAAGTACCATGGTCCCGCCAACATTCTGCTCTGACTTCTAGCCCCCAGTACTGTGACAGTAAGTTTGCTGCCCATGGGTTACTTCTGTGTGCTGCCTCTAAGAGCCTAATAAATCTCATAAAAGGGTTTTCTCATGTGTGATCTCAGGGAGCAGTCAGCTTGGCCTATTCAAATACAATGGCTCATGAATTTTTATGAAGAATTTGTTTACCCCGATGCTTTTAAGTATTCAAATCTGAGCCATGCAAAGAGGCTGTGGGGAAAGAAAATGCTTTTGCTACTTGCTGCAAGCATTATTAGCTAAAGAATGGAACAGATTGCAAGAAACCTGGAACTAGAAGAAACTAGAAAATGAGCCTAAACAACTCGGTTTTAGAAAAAGAAAAAAAAAAAACGGTCCCATGCATGGTATGTTTAACTAGTCATCTCAAGCCAACAGTGTTTCTACACAGCAGTAGAGAAGCATCTAAAGCTTGAGTCTCAGACATTCTCCTTTTAAAAAACAAAGGAGGTTGGACTAGGTAAGTTCCCAAGGTGGTTGATGGATGTGTCATTCTGTGCTTGCACAATTTTGTATCTATGGGCTTCTTGCAAACGTATCTTAGAAGTCTTCTATAGTGCTGTTGAAACTGACAAATGAAGAAAATGTTAGGAGGTAAAACAATTTTCAACACCTGCTTTTCATCATACCCATCACCTGCCTATGGCCAGAAGGATCATCCGGGTTCTGACTGTAGTTTCCAAGAGAATAACTATTTGCTCTTCTACCCAACCAGTCTGACATATTTTTAAACTAATAGGCTGAATTTTTTTTATTGTTACAAACTATCTTCATCTTTTCTCTCTACCTTGGGTCAAGAGAGATAGGTAGGTTTCTGGGCACCATCCTCCAGACCCTTGAAAGTGATGTCCCTCTGCTCCAAAAGTCTGCCTCAGTGACACTGTTTGGGTAAAATCATTAGGCTTACTAAAGATAACTCCAATTTCATCTCTAAATCCCAAACTAAAATAGTTGGTGATTACAGAGTAATGAAATGGAATGAATGTTCTACAGCATACTGTAGTGGGAACCCCTGGCTAATGTTTTGGCTGTATTTAAAAAAACAAAAAACAAAAAACAAAACATGATTGCATTCACTGGAATGGAATCTAGCCCTGTTACTAACAGCTGTTACATAACACACTTATGGAAACTCAGAAAATATGAACGGCTTTCTTGTGTTTAGTTACAAGATTTCAGTTACAAGATTTAACCGATTTAGTTATAGTTTTAAATTATTTTTCTAGGCTTAAGAAAGTTTTTTTCTTAAGGTCTGCAGTTTATTAATAGCCCCTTTCATAAATGTAATGCGACTGTCTCTAACACCTCCAAGAACATTCAGAAACGCTCTCTGTTCCAGTTAGGAAATGCCATGGGAGTTCCAAGAATAGAAAGCATCCACCAGGGTATTTAGCACTCGATTGACAGAACTTGGCTCAGACCTGCAGAGCAAAAGTAAGTCTTCCAACTATGGTTTTGCCTAAAGGCCGCCTGTACTTTTAAACTATAATGAATTGCCTGAGGGTCACTTTTTTAAAAGAAAAAAATGTACAAAACCACTATTCTTTATAACTATTGTGCTGACTTCAGACAACAAAACCCACTGAGAAGTCAAGATCACCTTTTCAAATCTCATGCTCTGTTGAATCACAATAGGGAACACAGAGGGAAAGCAGTTTGTCTCCAGGTACTGATTCAGGAGGTAGACTCCAAGGTATACACCTTCCTTGTCCGGCAGGAACACTCCCGGGCAAGAAATCTTAAAAAGAAGAGGAGGGCAATCAGGGTTTGTTTTTCTGCAACAGGGCTGTGTTTCTCCTAACCTCCCGTAGCCTGTGAAATGACCCCATCACTGCATCCTTCACCTTTACCTCCCAGCAATAACATCCTCCCTTCTCTCCTCAAACTGGATATCCCGGTCCCCTCCCACGTCTCCGCCAGGTGTCACAATCGCGCTCTGCAGCTCCTCGGCCCGCCCTCCACGATGGCAGTGCGGAAGCGGAAGAGGCTGCCGGGCCGGGAAGCCTCTCTCCGGTCTGGCCGGGGCCCTGGGACCTGCTGCCCGCCGCGATGCCGAGCCCCAGGAGGACCATCGAGGGACGGCCGCTGGGCACCTCGGGCGGGAGCAGCGTCCCGGGCAGCCCGGCCCACGGCGGCGGCAGGTTCGAGTTCCAGTCGCTGCTGAGCGGCCGCGCGGGCGCGGATCCTACTTGCGCCCGGCTGCGCGCTTCCGACAGCCCGGTGCATCGGCGCGGCTCCTTCCCGCTGGCCTCCGCCGGCCCCGCGCAAGCAGCCCCGGCCCTGCCACCCGAGGACGACCGCATGAACTTGAACCCGTCCTTCCTGGGCATCGCCCTGCGCTCCCTGCTGGCCATCGACCTGTGGCTGTCCAAGAAGCTGGGGGTGTGTGCCGGGGAGAGCTCGGCCTGGGGCAGCGTGCGGCCCCTGATGAAGCTGCTGGAGATCTCGGGGCACGGCATCCCCTGGCTGCTGGGCACCGTCTACTGCCTGCTTAGGAGCGACAGCTGGGCCGGGCGCGAAGTGCTGATGAACCTGCTCTTCTCCCTGCTGTTGGACCTGCTGCTGGTGGCTGTGATTAAAGGGCTGGTCCGCAGGCGCCGACCAGCGCACAATCAGATGGACATGTTTTTCACCCTCTCGGTGGACAAGTACTCTTTCCCCTCGGGCCACGCCACGAGGG
>CABHPR010128732.1:7617-24868 GCA_902168415.1 Peromyscus melanophrys
CTCTCTCTCTCTCTCTCTCTCTCTCTCTCTCTCTCTCTCTCTCTCTCACACACACACACACACACACACACACACACACACACACAGCTCAGTAGTCCTCAGGCAGACAAGGGGTATAGGAAGGCCCCTTCTTCTCAAAGTGTCTAACAACAACTGCTCTGGACATAGACTCTCCTGCTTACACAGGTTGCTTGTGAGGCGAGGCTTCCTGGCTTCCTCGGACTCTCTCCTTGTAAGAGTATATTTCAGCTGGAGAAACCTTCCAAGAATGCCCTACTGTGGGCCCCAGCTCCACACAGGAAGCCGGCAGTGTATGGCACCAAGTGCCACGTTAGGCCCATAGAGTTACACCTGCGGTGTAACTAAGGACATCAGCTCAGATGTTTCCATGTATCTACAGCATTTCTTTCTTTTGAAATCAATTTGATTTAGAAATAGGAAATTAGCCAGACCTCTGTGTGTGTACAAGGTCATTTCCAGAGACAGATCATGCTAACACTGATGAAATGAACTGCTGAGTCCATAGATGGATTCGGATTCTGAGCAGACTATGGGGAGGTGGCAGAATTGTGGACGGTGGGGCCATATCTTGCCCTGGACTTTTTGTGATTATCCACTCTGCTTCCTGTCCCTACAATGTGAGCTGCTCTGTTCTTCTACATTCTCCCCACTGTGATGGAGCAAAACCTCTAAAACTGTGAAATAGACACATTCTTCTTCTCTATTGAAAAAAACTAAATGTTTTTTCTGTATATGTGTGGGGTGTGTGTGTGTGTGTGTGTGTGTGTGTGTGTGTGTGTGTGTGTGTATCAGAGGATAACCTCAACTGTTTGTTCTCACCTTTCACCTTGTCTGAGACAGGGTCTCTTTCTAGTTTTCTCATTAGCTGCTGTGTACACCAGGCTAGCCAGCCCATGATGTGTACACCAGGCTAGCCAGCCCATGATGTGTACACCAGGCTAGCCAGCCGTGAACTTCAGCTGATTCTCTCATCTCCCCCTCTTACACAGCTGGATGAATGAATACTAGGATTGCAGATATGTGCTACCATGCCCAGCTTTACACTGGTCCTAAGGATTTGAACTCAGGTCGTTACACTCGTGTGCAAGCACGTTACCCACTCTCGAGTCCCTCTCTAAGTGTTTAATGTGAGGTATTTCATCACAATGAAGCAATTGTAACTAACACATTGCCACAGATAGCCCAAGCAGATGAAATTTCCTTGGCTTTCAGGTCCAGGTCATGATATTGCTAACTGCATAATAGAGTGGCTTAAATTAAAAAATGAAATAGTACAAATAAACCAACACCCTCAGACATGCACGCTTCTCCCATCTTGAGGTCATTTATAGATCAGGTCATTGTCCCACCCATTGCGCTCCTCCTGGATGGCAGCCACCTCTCCCTCACCCTGTTGTCCTTTCGTGTGCTTTTAGAGAGCCTGGCGATTGTTGAGTGTTCCAAGCTATAGGCCTCTGTTCTGGCTCCCCCCCCCCCCAGACTCCCGGGCTCACTTCACCCCTTCCTTTCAATCCTTGCACCCCTCAAACACTTTGACCTCAGGACTCCTCTTCCGGACTTGCAGCCCTCTTTCTCTAGTACCAGGACCCCAGCAATGCTTCAACCCCCAGGGCCTGCACTCCATTAGAGCATTTACTACCTTCCTTTGGCTGGGTATCCCGTTACATCACCATCCTCATTCCCTGGCCTTTCTCCTGGTTTCCCTTCACGGTACTTCAACCTCGGCTAAGACCACCTTCCTAACTTTGCAGCAGCCCTGCCTGAGGTGGCTGGAGGTCCCTGGAAACTCCCCACCCCCACCCCAGCTCTGCTGCAGGAGTCATTTCTCATATGTGGTGGCAGGGTGGGCTGTTGGGAGGTGGACAGATCCAGTGCTCTGCTCGCTCCCCTCAACCTGGACCATTCCCTGTATCTTGCACGTAGCCAGGCTATGATCCCGTTGGCCCTCACTTCTGCAACACCCCCACATCACTGTCTCCTTTAGTTGAGCTCCTAGTGGTGGCAACAAGCCTGGCTGTCAGCTGCCTCCTGCTGCTGCCCGTGTCCACCTCCATCTCTCCACGGGCACCTCCCCAGCCACCGTCACTAGTGATCCAGTTGTCCCTTCAGTGATGCTGGCCCTCTTCTCCACACCCTAGCAGCAGTCCCAAAAGTTACCCAACCCTCCGCCTACTCCCTAACCCCTCTTCTTCCAGACTCCAGGCATTGCACCCACCCTGGCTTTCTTCTGGCCAGCTCTCACTGGCTCCTCCTCTTCTTGCATCTATCCTGGGGTTCCTGACCCAGGATCAGCCCTGTACCTCTCCTGTCCACATGGTCCCCTTCTCCTCTCTACCTTGTCAGCCTGTGGCTCCTCCCACTGCCCGTGCCAGCACCGAATCCCCTGGTTGGGTCTTGGTTCCTCTTCCGGCCCCACCTTTGGTATGCATTGCTCCCTCAGTCCACAGCTCTTTACCCACCACCCCTGACCTTGTTCCCATCATTCACTGACCTCACCCTGACCCCTCTATAATACTGCAAACTAGCAACTCTCTTGAGAAGTCCTTACCATTGGGTGTGAACTGTCCCCTTAAGGTCACTCTCTAGCTCCCTTAATGCTTGTGTTTAAATCTGTCAGAGCATCTGATGTAAAAACAAAACAAAACAAAACAACTCCAACTTTGCTTCAATAAACAAACAAGCCCCGGCCCCTGGCTCCTCAGCCCCTTAGTTTAGCCTTCCCAGCTGAGATGCTCACCAGCACAGGAACAGAAATTCATGAAGGCAGCAGGGCTTTTACTCATTCCCAATTCCAAGATCTCCCAGATCCCTCAAGAGTGTGGGTGCTCCACCCACCCCTGTGCGTTGATTGGGTAACGAGCAGATTATGGTCTCACATACTCATCGCTTTAGACCATCAAGAACACTAAGAAAAACAGCAGGCGACTGTCTTCTGCCCCCAGTGCCCCATGGAATGGAACAGGGGAGTCCTGTTTTCTAACGGTTTCCAGGGTGACTCCTGGTCTGGGCTTCATTCTGGCTTCCTAAAAAGCTAGGAGACTCTAGATTTTCTCCCCGCTGGGCAGTGAGCCAGGTGATTGCCTTTGGCTTTTCTGTATGGCAGGGATCCCAAGTAACTCATCATTTATTTGACTACCCAGGTGTGAAGGGGACAGCTACAGGAGGGGCCCCTGGTACTCGGACCCTGGACAGAAGAGAAGGTCCTTTCTTGCCTCCTTATATGAGCGGCTGCTGCCCTTGTCACCCTTGTCTTTCTTGACATTTCAGCTCTCCAGAGACAGCAGGTTAATACCATTTGATAGATAGGGAAACTGAGCCTCTGATATTGGGGGCTTTGCCCAAGGTCAAATGAGCAGCTAGAACCAAGTCTGGAAGCAACTCTCGGAAGAATCTATTTGAGATGTACTGTGTTGGGCAAACGTGTGTGATAACAGATTGCTAAAGACATCACAGCCCACAGCCTTTCAAGTATGATCACCTCCCCTGCAAGGCCAAGCTGAGACAGACAGACCCAAGGGGTAAGATCACCCTGAGACTCTTCTCTGAATGCCTCGTGCATCTAAGTGCATAGGCGTATAGCATTCCATAGAGCAGTACAGAAGACACCTTGCATAGACTAACAATAACTATCCCCTAGTTGAAACCAGAAACAGTCACAAGTCACAAGTCTCCAAAGACATGCATTATGGGTAACTAGGATCTCCAGAGCTGCTCTAGAATATAAGCTTGTGGAGGACAAGAAGTAGTGCTCAGCACATGGTAGGGTGGATAACCAACGTATGTTAAAAGACAGGTAGTCTGGTTGGGTCCCAGAGGTGGGTCCTCTCTTCCAGGTTTCTGGATGCTGAGTCGGGTGGGACCCCCATACCCCAGCCGTGGAGGTAGAAATGACAGGACACTGTCAGACATAAGGTCCCCGGTATCACCTCTCTGAGTTTGTCAAGCCCCTGGGCCTGGGCCAGCATTCACCTGGGAGATGTGGGACTGTGTCCTCTGGCTCTCGCCGTCCCCTTCTGTCTTGTCCGTTAGCAGGCCCTGCACCTGGTACTCCAGCACATAGCTGTCAATGAAGCGCTCCAGTTCCTCGATCTCCTGGGAGCGGCTGCTTCCTGCCTCGGAGGAGGCCGATGCGGCTGACGAGTTCTCCATCCCTCCAGCTCAGGGGCCTGGGCTGGCTGCTGGGGAAGAGGACAGACAGCCTCTGTGAGATGCTGCTGGAGGCCAGGACAATGCCCCACTTGAGAAATTCTCTCCACTCTTAGAAGCAGTTTGGTCTCCCAGTTGCCGGAAAAGTTACTGGACTATTATTGGCTTATCTTTAGCATCATCAAGAATATGCTGAGTTCCCACTAGGAAGGGAAAGAAACTGAGGCTAGAGGAGGCAAGGACTTACTTGGCAGGAGTCCACAGAATGGAGTGTAGGCTCGGCCTGCTATGGCAGCCTGTGGCCCCTCCACTGGGCTCTCCCAGGCACATGAGTCTCATGGACACATGTCAAGTGAGGAAGCTGGACATGGGAATGATACCACCCTGGCTCACTAAGGCAAGAACAGGAATTGTGATTCATTTGGCTCTTGCAATATTTTGGTACTCAGAGGGGGAAGAAAGGACTGTTCCATGGGCCCCTCTTGGACAGCTATTATGTCCACATTCTCTTTTTGGCACCCTCCTGTTCTGGTTGCTGTTGTCCAATCTGATCCAGGCACAATTGATAGCACCTCACTTCAGGTGCCACCTGCTCGGGGCTGTTCAGACAGGAGACAGCTGCAGGACCCACCTTGTAGTGGGTAGCCACTCCAGCTTTGGTCTGGAAGTTCCAACCCCCATTGAGGCTTCCATAACTATCATGCCTACAAGGCGGGGCCAAGGGAGGGCCTGAAGACCTGAGACCGGGATGCGCGCTCTCTTGTTTCCTGGACCTGGACCTGGACGCGAGAGGTAGACCGAGAAAAGTTCTCCAGAGAACACCGCCAGACTGCGCTGCGTCTCTTCCAGAACCCATCATCTACCTATCCCTTCATTTGTGAGTTACGCCTTTAAATAAATCTCCTTTTAACTACGTGGAGTGGCCTTAATAATTACACCAATACCACCTGGCCCCTGATCCCTGTGACCTGGAGGCCTAAGGATCTAGCACCTCACAGGGACATCCTAGACAGGAAGGAAGCTCTACCTTTTCGTCTCAGATGACAATTCCAAGGCAGCAGCTGTGTGACCTGCAGTGGGCCTGAGCAGACTGAGCCCCAGCTGTTTATAGTTGTGACCAGACCTCCAGGACCCCTCTCTTGTTCTCTCTCCTCGGGACATAGTTTACAGAGACACCATCCTTCTGTCTTCTACCGAAGTCACTCCTGGGAAACTGACCCTCAAGGCAACCAAACCCCAAGCAGGTGCCATACAGGTCCTTCTCCCTGCTCTCAGGCTGCAATCTCCTAGGTCCTGTCCACCAACTATTTTCCCATTGTGTTTAAAACGCACATGAACATTCTTTAAAGTATGTTCTCAATAGCTTTAAGTATGGTCACAATGTTATGTAACTATGACTACTATCCATTTCCATTTCCATAACTTTTTCATTATCCCAAACAGAAGCCCTTCACCCACTCCTCATTAACCCTTCATTCCCCTGGTAATCCTACCTTCCTTCTGACTCTCTGACTTCCTTATTCTGGGTACTGTGTTTAAGTGGAGTCATACAATATTTTTGTGATTGATTTATTTCGTAGTGCATTCAAGATTCATCCATGCTGTCACACAGTGGCACCTCGTGCACTTTTATGGCTGATAAGATATTGTATCACAATAACAATATCACAATAACACGTCGTATGTATTTACTCTGGCCATCCATTTATCCATTAACTGGCATGTGAGCTGTTTTCGCATCTGGCTGCAGAGAATCTGCTATGAACATGGGTGTGCAAATATCTGTTTGCTCTGTTGTGTTCAATTCTTTGGGGGCAAGGACCTGCGGGTTCCCCCACATCTACAAGGCAAGAAGGGTGCCCCCTCCACAATAAGTGCTTCTTTCGATCCTTTCCCTCCTAATTTGGCTTCTAAGTCACAGTGGGGGGAAATGGGAAAACCTCATGTAGCTGGCTGAACTGGGAGCCACAGAGGTGGCTTCTGGTCTTCACAGTGAGAGGGTGAACAAGGAGGCTGGGACCAGGGCAAGCAGCGAAAGAAGAGAAGAGAGTGTGCAAGAGAACCAAGGACTCCCAACTTACTCATCAAGAGGGATGCCCATCCCAGGAGCTGGCCTCCGCAGTGATGCTCAGGGACCTTGCCCTGCCCCTAGTCCCTGCCAGGTGATGGATGAGGAGGACCAAAAAGTCAGGAGGAAAAAGCGCTGAAGCTGCATTTGTTGTAAAGGACACCAAAGGGGAGAGTGTTACCCTGAGGCTGCAGACAAGGATAAGGCCGCAGCAGGCAGAGCATGAGCAGGGCATGGGGGCACATCTGTGTCTATCTGGGAGAAGAGACAGCCCTGGCTGTGTGCTGAGACCTCATCCAAGCTAGGTAGGCCATACTCATGTTGAGGCTTACAGCCCCTCAGTGCCTGACTGCTTATTTTAAGATCAGAATTTAAAACACCCGTTCTCTGGTGGAAAGACAACCTCCCTAGACTGTTGGCCCCTCCCCCCAGACTTTCACAACCCAAGCCCCTATTGTTTGGCCCACAGTTGTCTGCAGTGTCCATAGAAAGCCGTACAAAGCACAGGGGTTTCTGCTGAGGTACTTATCTCTCCTCCTCCCTCTGGCCCTTACCTGGCTCTGAGCCCAGAGGCTCACAGTACTCTCCTTCAGGCTATCGGTCTAGAGGAAAAGGCAATACTCACTTCATGGGGCACCCTGTGGGCCTAGAAACAGTAAGATAGTCTCCACCCTTCATTGTCCTTCCATTTACCACCTGCTCAGTGACAAATGGCATTAGGTGCTGTAAATTTAGCCGATCCTTTTAAGAACAGACAGGCATTAGAGGCATCCCCCCCCCCCCCTCCACCCTTGGGGATGAGCTGGATGACCTGCAAGCCAGGAGGCTTGAATGCTGGGAAACCTGTCATTCCAGCCCCTGTTAATCTATCATTTTAGCCCCCTAACTTCCTCAAGCTCATTCCCTAACCCCTTCAGCATCTAACCCACCCAGCAGAGATGCTAGACCTACCTCACACAGGAAGCTGGGGAGATCTCAAAGTCTACTTTCCAGGCTCAGTTTTTGGCTTTGGGCAACAACAACAAAGGACTCAACTACCCTTGGATCCCAAGCAAGCTGCAAGGGAACACAGGGAAGCTGCAAGGGACTCTAGAAGTGGACAGGGGAATTGTTTGATGCTCCCAGCCTCAGAGCCAGTGCTCTCCACTCTGTGCTTGATCCCAGCAAGATGTCAACTCTGCATCAGGTCAACATCTGATTTTTGAGGGCACGGGACCCAACATGGGCTCACTGTTTTATTTTTGCTAATGTCAATCATCACATCTACCCAAGACTTCATCCCAATTTTCCCCACACCACTTCCTATGAGGCCTGGTACCACATCGAACCATACCCCTGGGTTCCCTGCCAGCAGTCTATTCCTGGTGACCCTGTCATATATGTGTTGGCTTCTGTCCATTACATGCTAGTTCCCTAGATCCCCTACCCACAGGACCAGCTAGAACAGCTTCACCCAAAACACACAGTTGGGATGACAGTTCTCTATCACTTGCCAGGCAGACCTGGGCCAGGGATATATATAGAGCCCGTGGGAAGAGAGAGGCTGGGCTGTCTGGGAGGGAAGATGCTCACAGTTGTCCAGAGGAAGCCATGGGAACCTTTTCCCTGCCAGGCCCCCATCTCATCTGGCCTGTGCTCCAACCCCTCTCAGATGACTCTGTAGAAAACACTAGTTCCCTGGCCATCAATTCTTTATCCCTATTGTCTGGTTGCTACGGTCCGTCAGTGCTGGCCTGATGAGTCAATATATTCATGTGTGCCAGAGAAACACAGGCTGGTTCAGTGGGGGGCCTGTGTGAACAGAAACTTCAGGTTCCCAACCCCGGGGAGGTAGAAAAGTTCAGAAACACGCAGCAGTGGAGGTGTGACCTGGAAATCAGTGACACTGACTGCAGCAGGAGGTAGGACATCCGTCATCCTCTGAATGGGGATGTGACCCGACACCCCCCACCCCTGCTTTACCACCTCCACTTTAACCCTTTCTCACTCTAACACTGGATGGGGTAATATTCAGAATGCTGGTCTGTTAGAAAACCAATGTCCTGCGCCATGACCCCAGCAGAAGGTGTGGATTAAGGCTGAAGAGACTACGCTGGCATTTGCAGGTACCACACATTCAAAGTCGTGTTTCTGCTCCTAGAACTTCTGTCTCACTTGCCCACGATGGTGTATTTCTTTTGGGGGGGGTAGGGTGGGTAGAACCAAAAAAGATGAAGCCCAGCAGACAGGCGTGGTAACTCCCCCAAATTCAATGGACACAGAGTCCCCAGCAACTTGTTAAAACTAGGTAGACTGGAGCTGGATCCCAAATGTTGAGGTTATTTCCCCTTGAAACGGTCTCACGGCATACCCCAGGCTGATCTTAACTTCCTGATGCTCTTGCCTCTGACTCCCAAATGTTGGGATTATGGGCATGCACCAACATGCCTTGTGAGAGTCTACATTTCTAGCCAGCTCTCAGGACTAGCCAAGACCAGAGAATCTCTCCCATCACTACCACCCTTATTCAGATACCCACTCCAGCATAGTGGGATAGTTGGAGCCTCCATGCAGGGCTCAGGGAGAGCTATCACACAGTAGGACCTCAAGGAGGTGACTGTCTCCTGGGGGACCCTGGGTACTGTCTCCACACTACTTGTTCCGGAAATCCAGGCTACATGGCTTCAGTGGCACTCTGAGAATCAACCTAACCCTGTGCGGATGATGGTATCAAAACCTGCAGGCAAAACCACCTGCTGGAGGATGCTCAGATACCTCTAGCTACAGCCAGTCTAGACACAGGCCACTCAACAATTCATCCAGCCGGGTCAGCTCCCCCACCCCTGGTGACTATCAGCCTTCATGACCCCCAAGTGTAGACCTGAGTTACCATCATTAACACTAAGTGGGAATGAGAGGATGGGGGGTCCCCAATAGGAGACTGTTCTAAGTCATCCTGTAGCCCTACTCTGTGAGCCAGCTCTGGACAGGGCCCCTTTGCTTACTGCTCCATCCTGAGAGCAGGGTGACCGGGTCCCGTGAGAAGGCAGAGCACAGGGAGCAGAAGGTAGTAGCTGTGGCTTCTTAGGAGAACTGACCTGTACAGCTGCCTGTGGAGAGCCATTTCACCGCGCTGCTGCACCTTAAAGATGGCGCTGACATCCTGTCCCTGCCTTCCCGCCGGCGGGACATTTAGAGAAAAGCAACTCCGTATTTGGCTTGGGTTTTTGATTACGGCTTGCTATGGCATACATGTACCTATCCTGGGATCCCACGTGGCGTGTGGTGGTTGGTGGAATGAGACCTATAAAGGCTGGGACGGGCTCCCTTCGGGGTCAGAAGAAAAAAAGATTGTAAAAGGCCTGAATAAACAGCTTGAAGAAGAGCTCGGTGTCGTGTCTTCCTTGCTGGTCAAGGTGGTCGCGACAGCTGCCACCAATCCTGGAAGGCCTAGGTAGAGAGGACCTAGGAGAGGTATTGAGTCGTGGCATCCTCCTTACCATCCAGGCCTCCAAATGTATATTTCCTCAAGAGAGAAACAGCAAAGCAGCAATTGGGCCCAGGACAACTGGGGAGGGGAAGGACACTCAGGTAGGCCCTGTAGGTGCAGTCCCTGATTATGGTCTGGATATCCTTATCGCATGGGTCTGTCTTCAAATTCTCAAGGACCACAGGGGCCTTCACTTGGACCTGACACTGACCACCTCCCTTGGCTCCAAGCACACTCTGCCTCCGACATCTTCTTATCCTCCCCCATCTTGTTACTCAACACTTTGGCTGTTCTTGAAATATTCATGGGTCTTTATCTTGCCTTAACAAGACAGCGAGATCCTTGAGGTTTTGTTGCATTCTATATCTGTCTCCATCCAAAGCCCAGGCCACACACACACACACACACACACACACACACACACACACACACACACACGCACACACCCTAGCACATGCCTTCAGCATCAGCCCTCTTAGTTCTCCTGCCCATGGCCATTGGGCCCCAGTTCTCCCCAGTCCCCACCAGCTCCTAGAATGTCAAAGATAGGATGCTGGGATCCTCCTGTCCAATATCCTTGACCCAACCCAGGCCTTGACCTCTTCCTATGATATTCCAGAGCCTCCTCAAGACAATTTACTACAACTAAGAAGTCATGAACACTTGTTGAGCACTGTGCCCTACAGGTGCCAGGGGGCATGGAAGTCAGGTAAGATGGCCCAAAGCTCTGCAGGGTCACTAGCCAAACAAGTGAACCACATCCTTGCCTGGAGTCAGGTGGCTTCCTTGCTGCCTCTGCTCTCAAGACCGGGGAATATAAGGGCTATGAGATCTGATTCCAACACTGGTTAGCCCAATGCCTGCTGCATGACTCTGGGCTGTCCCTAACCAGACTCCTCATCCGTAAAGAATACTGATGAACATATACCTCATAAGCAGCTGTACGGATGGAGTGAGGTGATGCATGAGAGAAAGGCTCAGCACCTCCAGCTACACAGCAAGCCCTCGTTTACCACTGGACCTCACAACCATCCCTGCTCTCTCTCATTCTGCCTCTTTGAATTACACCTTTGCCTCTGGGGACTGTTTCCAGGCACACCTCCTCCATGAAGCTTTGCTTGGCCACTGGTTACTACTGCCAATGACTCTACTCCATCATGTTTTACTGTCTTAAACTCCCCACACCCTGCCGGGGCCTTAAGTCTGATCCTTTCCTGAGTTACAAGTCTGGGGGTGTCCTTGATTCTGCCATGCTGCAGACTCGTGGGGACCCAGTCTCTCTCATTCCTGCACTCCAGGTAGATGGCTGGGCCCCACCACTGGCTTTCTTCAAAAGCCTCTGGATTTATTGTCTGAGAAAAAGGACTACCTTGGAGCATGCTGGGTAGGGGAAGGGACACCAAATGTGTCCTGTTGTGAACCCAACAGGGCACTTCAGGTCAAGGCCAGAAAGCTCTAAATGCAGAGGCCCAGGGCACAGAAGCCCTCCTCAGGTAACACTCCCTCTCCAGTGTCCCTTTTGGGGTAACCACAGCCCAGCAGGAGCATTTGGGTCTCAGTGGGGCTACAACACACGCCAGTACCAGTCAGTCTTCAGCATCAAGAGGCTGCTTGGAAGGTGGAGCTGAGAACAGCATCTCTTTCCCTCTCCCCCTCAAGCTGCCCTTTTGAAAGCCAACTAGCCCCTCAGCCCACAGTGGCCTCAAGACAGCTATTCAGTGGTTCACCGGGCCTTCTGGCCCTCACAGGCACTCACACTTTTCTGTTGCTGTGATAAAACACCATGACCAAGGCAACGTCTGGAAGGAAGCGTTTATTATGGCTTCCCGTTCCAGAAGGAAAAGAGCCTATCCCCATGATGGGGAAGTGTCAAGAATGGCAGGCAGCAGGTATGGTGACCGGAGCAGGAGGATGGAGCTGAGAGCTCACATCTTGAAGTGCAAGCAGGAAGCAGAGAGAACAAGTTGGAAATTGTGAGTTTTGAAACTCTCACAGCCCTCCCCTGATGCCATGCTTTCCCACAACAAGTCCACACCTCCTCAGCCTCCCCAAACAGCTCTTCCAACTGGGGACCAAGTTTTCAAATGCTGGAGACTTACTGGGGACTTTCTCATTCAAACCACTACATACAACATTCCTCAGGTGATAAATTCATCATACACAGAAGCACAGCCACCAACCAGAGCCATGTGTAGCTCTTGGCCACCCATGGATTATGGTGTTTTATCTGGTTGAGTGCTTTAAAAATATTTGAGTGAAGCCAGGCTATGATGGTGCATGCTTGTAATCCCAGCACTAGAGAGGCAGAGGCAGGCAGATCTCTGTGAGTTTGAGACTAGCCTGGTCTACAGAGCGTTCAAGACAGAGCTACACAGAGAAACTCTATCTCGGGGGGCGGGGGAATTGAGTGAATATTTATAATATTTATAAATCAAAAGAGTTCATGGAAATATCCACATTTCTGGTTTTTCAGGAGATCAGTCAACTCTGGCCCACCTTTTAGACTGTCAGCTGGAGTGAAGGACTACTGGTCCATTCAGACCACACTCAACCTATAGCTTGCGTAGACCTGGGATCCCCTTTGTTTATCTCCCCACCACGAACACTTGTCACTCACAAGGCTCCCCTCCCCCACATGTTACATACCCAGACCTCCAGGTGTCCAAGTATGACAGTAGTCTCCAGCAAGGAAATAAGAGGAGGTTGTCTATGAGCACAAAAACGAGTGTGCCCCTAAGAACTTGGAAATAAATCTAGGACAAGGATTGTTCCCTAGGAGTTGGAAGTAACACCCACATGGCCATCCAAACAGAAATATGCAGAAAAGTCATTGCCCAGAGAAGAAAGTGGATGGTTTTCTTCTCCACAGGGTGGCTGGGGGGAGGGTGTCACTTGGAGGCAAAACCACAATAGAAGGCAGCCAGTTACGCTCTGTCCAGGGACAGGATGTTCCTCCTGGGTATCTCAGGAAAGAAAGGATATCCAAGGGTGCCCCCTCCCCGATTCCCCTTTATGTCCCCTAGTTCAGCACTGCTGAGTGGGGTTTGTAGCTGGCGATAGAGAAACCAGAACCCAACATACCCTCCCTTAGCCCCTGGGAGCTGGAAACCAGAAAACAGCCCACAGGGAACTGATGGTTTTTCTCCATGGTATAGCAGGCAGGCTGCTGATGAGCAGAGAGGGACAGGTGACAGAGTACAGGAGAAGCAGCTCAGACAGTTCAGCTGGAGCCTCTCCCCTTCCCGGTAGCGCTTACGTATCTTATACAATGTTCAGGCCCGCTGAACAACTGTGAGCATCCCAAGCCCAAACCATCCCCAGTGTTGCTTCCTGAATTCTCCATAAGCCCTGAGGAGATGGAGAAGCAGGAACCTTGGATCCTAGATTCCTGAGCTGGCCTCCAGGCCCAGAGCCAGCACAGTCATGGCTACCTCTGTTACTCCCACTCACACAGCTGGCCTTGGAAAGCGAGTCCTCAATAGTGTGTCCTTCAAAGACAACTGGTTTCCAAGCCATCTCCCCTCAAAGACTATACTTACCTTCAAATAAACTCATAAATGTTCCTGTGATGTGGAAAGTAATAAACACTAATTTACAAAGCATTTACCTTAGACCAGACACCATGCGACAGTAATTTAATCTGCAAGACGACATCACAACGCAGACATCATTTCTGTCCCTGCGGTACAAACGAGGTAACGAGGACAGGCAGGGGCTGGTCAAAGGTTACCTGGTTCAAAACAGGCTGAGTTCGCACAGAAACCCACACAGAGTGGCTCCGAAATGTGACTATTCTAACTAGCAAAGAGGCACCCAGGGTGTTACTCATTCCCCACTCTGTCCCTTGCTCAGTAGCCACAAGCTGCTGGGCCCCGTGGAGGGGGCTTTGGAACCAGATCCAAGTCAAGGCTTGGGGCCCTGCACAGGTGACAGAGTAAACTGCCATCAGGCGGTCAGATTCCTGGAGGTGGTCCAGGTCTTATACGACTGCATCAGTGAGCTCTGAATAACCCTGTTCCTGCAGGCAAGGCAGGCATGCTGCATCCGTTTTACAGCTGGAGCCCCTGGAGCACCCCCGTCCTGCTGAATAGGGCAGGATAATAACTGGGGATCCCGATTCCATCCCCTGGCATTTGCAACATCACAGAGACTAACTCTACAACATAAGCCAATGAATCAGTGGACATTCAGGTTGAGCTGGGATGAGTCAAGGACTCAGAGGGGTAAAGGACTAATACGGGACAGAAGGTCTTATGAACTACACAGACTTCCTCCAGAGAGAGGGTAGGAAGACTCAACTCTTCCATAGACCACAAACATTCACAAGCGACACTGTCTATCTTGTGAAAGAAGTGTTTTAAAAAATGTTTTGTTTATTTGGTGTGTGTGTGTGTGTGTGTGTGTGTGTGTGTGTGTGTGTGTGTGTGTAAATACCAAGGCCAGAAAAGGGCATCAGGGGTCCCTCTATCACTCTCAGCCTATTCCTTTGAGTCAGGATCTCTCCCTGAATCTGAGGCTAGCATTTTCTCTTCCAGGCTGGAAGTCAGCAAGTCCTAGCAAAGCTCCTCAGGTTCCCAGTGATGAAACACAGCACAGAGCTATGACATGACACACATAACTCAGAGCCTGGATTCAGCTGGATTCCTGAAATGCTCCCTCTCCACGCCCTCAGGCTGCTCATCAGACAAGCATCCAAACAGCCCTTCCTTTCTTTTTTTTCTTTTTAGACCCACAGCAGGCTTTGAAAGTGACTACAAGACAGGCTGACAGTGTGCTATGCATTCTTGATCTGGTGGACAATGTGCATAGGGAAAGCTCGTCCCCATGCTGTCCCTTAGATCAGCTTAGACACGCAAGTGACAAGGAGGGTCATCAGTCTACAGCAACCGGAAGCAGCGTTCCCATGCCCAGGCTCCTTTGACTGTAGTTTCACAGTCAGGCTAACATGTGAGGCCACCAGTGATTCCCTGGAGCTCTCATGGCTTTCTGTATGGGACGGCCCAGAAGCATCCTCAGCATATCACCTATATACTGGACGGCCCAGAAGCACTATCAGCATATCACCTATATACTGGACGGCCCAGAAGCATCCTCAGCATATCACCTATATACTGGACGGCCCGGAAGCATCCTCAGCATATCACCTATATACTGGACGGCCCAGAAGCATCCTCAGCATATCACCTATATACTGGACGGCCCAGAAGCACTATCAGCATATCACCTATATACTGGACGGCCCGGAAGCATCCTCAGCATATCACCTATATACTGGATGGCCCAGAAGCATCCTCAGCATATCACCTATATACTGATTAGCAATGTCCTTGCTGAGTGGGACCTCATTGAGCCTGGGGCACCCTTCCAGAGTCCATGGGTTCAGAAGATACCTATCTCTGTCTTGTGGGTCACTGGTAAGATGGTAGATAACACATGGCTCTTTTGTAAGCCTGGAACTACACCTATGCCCTTCCTCCTTGCCCCCCACGATATGAACACAGATTAATGTGGTCATGGCCTTGTGGCTTCTTTAAAAAAAAAAATTCTGTTCTTTTCTTAGAGATGGATAAAAAGGGGACCTAAAGCAGTGGTGAAGAGGGTAGGTCTCAGTTCAACAGAGCTGAGACTCTCCTGCAGGCAGGACTCAAGCCTGAAGGATAGTCCTCCTAGCCGGAGCATATCTGCCCAGCATTGAGACCAGTGCCCGCAGGAACACCTCACCCGCTAGCCAGGAGTGAGGAAGCGATTCTCTGATTTCAGCAAGATTGGCTGTCTCCCTGGGGACCCACCCGTGTAGGAAATGTCACTGATACGGGACAAGCTGCTCTGGGATTGCTGCCACAGGAAGCCACTTGGACTGGTCAGGAAGAGCAGGGGAAAGGAGAGAAGCAATTTCTCTGTAAAAAGAGAAGGGCAGACATGTCCACCTTGTCTGGCACCATCCGGGAGAGGGTGGATGGCCAGGAAAACACTTGACATTCCAGTCTGGGGTGCAGTGACAAGCTAAGATTGGGTTGGGGACACTGAGCTGTTAGAACCCAAAGGAATTCTTGACTCTGGCCCTGTCCTTAAATATCTGTCACTGGTTCAGCATCTGCTAGGCAACATCTAGACCCCAGGCTACCAAGGTGAATGGAGGCATGGCTCTGTCCTTTCGGACACCTTTAGGGTGGCAAGGAGAAAGCCAAAGACAATGTGTCGAGAACTCGGCACCAAATCCTGCCCAGAGCCCTGGAACACCTGCTCAAGTGGAGCCAGAACAGTGTGACCCTAGTTTCCTGTGTGACCCTCAGTAAGTTCTGCCTCGGTCTCCCTATGACAGGTGTCTTTACAAAAGGGGACACTGAGGCAGACTCACACACAGGAAGAAGCCATGTACAGAGGAAGGCAGACCCATGACATCAGAAGCCAGAGGACAACCAGGCACAGGGGCCAGGACATGCTTGTAATCCCAACCTGAGAGGGCAGCGGCAGGAGGATCCTGAGTTCAGGGCCAGCCTGAGCTAAACAGTGAGACCCTGCTTAAGACAAAACAGGAAGCCTGGGCACACTGAAGTTGGCCAGCAAAGCACCAGAAGCGAAGGAGAGCTTGGCACAGATCCCCAGCCACACTGCCAGAAGGATCCAGCCCTGCCCTGCTGACACCTGACCTTCCAGCCTGTCTCGGTGAAACCATAAGGGCGGTTGTTTAAGCTGAATGTTGGTGACAGCAGCTCCAGCACAAACACCATTTGTGTACACACACACTGCATATGTGCACATACCGACCCTGGTAATAATTCCTACGTAGTCAAAACAGGCACCAACCCCGAAATCAGCACAAGCTATGCAAAGGCACCGTGATGCGCTCTTTGGGCAGGCATCCTGTGTCTCCACTTTGGAGATCATCAGTTTTAGGAGGTAGAGTTGGTGCTAATCACGCTTGGCCCCTATTGGGTTCATGTGAAATTCTTAAGCTCATCTCAGGGTTTGCTACTGGACCCCGGGACCCACGGCGCCAACTCAGCTGACTGCTGGCCAGGAGGAGCCACAAATGGACAAGGGAAGTCCCCTGCAACTGTCCGTGGAAGACAAGCCCACACGGGAGCTCAGATGAAATCCACCTCAGAGGGTCACAAAGTGCATCAATCTATGTGGGTCTGTGGGTTCCAGGTCTGCCAGCAAGGTCAAGGAATATATCTGGCATCTCTAGGCGAGGAGAGCAAGTCAGAGCTCAGATGATGGAGGAGGCAGGTGCAGAGGAATAGTACAGAATGCGAGAGGGCTCATTTCAAAATTTTCGGGCCTGACTCAGCTAGCTACCTGCTGCGTAACTGCCACTCCACAGACAGCCACGCTTTAGCCTCTGCCCACTGCTGCTAGGCCAGCTGACAGTTCCCAGGGGTGGCAATGTGGGGCATAGTCTCCAACTATCAGGTTTGGGGTAAGTAATTCATCTATGGAAGTTATAGGGCCCAGGCAAGAAAATAAAAGCCTTTCTTGTTCAAAATAAGAACTTCAAACAGAGCTTGGTGCCCTATGTTTGTATGTGGCATATGTGTGTGTGT
>CABHPR010128733.1:0-45449 GCA_902168415.1 Peromyscus melanophrys
TATATATATATATATATATATGCATGCACGCATGCATGTGTATATACATACAGGCATATAATAACAACTAAAAGGGAGACCATGTATTTGAAAGATTGGGGGGATATATGGAAGAATTTGGAAGGGAGGAATGTTGTACTTTATCTCAAAATATAAAACAAAAAGATCCCACTATTTTCTTAAAACGTGTGCTTAACAGGGCAAGGAGAATGGAGATACAGGTCAGAAGATTCAAAGTAGCAGACAGGTTGGATGAACAAGTCTTAGAGTGAAATTTGCATCGTAAATAGAAGCAATGATAACGCACTATACTGGATGTTTATGCTAAGTGAGATTTTAGCTGCTCTCATCACACAAACTAAAAAGATAACTGAGGCGCATCACTGTAGTAACCCATTTACCATTTGAGTGGATCCTGCAATATTTGTTTTTACACATTAAGCCTCATAATGCATTTACTTGGAAATAAGTAAATAAATAAAAAAAAGTACTCAGAATTATTAAAGATTTTCATTAGAAGCTGTTTTATTCAGAAGCCAGTGGAGCAAGAACTATAAAGTGCTAAAGGGGGAAAAAGTCTGCAATTCAGAATCGCACAATTATGAACAACAACAACAACAACAAAAATGCTATCACAGCCCTGGCAAAGGCGAAAGAGGGTTTGAGCAAATGTGCTTCTGCTGGCTCACTCTCAGTATAGCACTAAAACTTCCATCAGTGGATTTTGTTTCCATTTTATTTATTCATAAAAAATTAAATAGAAAAATCTCACTCAAACTGAAAGAAGTTATGGTGAACGATAAAAACATGCTGCAAAAAACTAGGAAACAGGGCTGGTGAGATGGCCTGGTAGATAAGGGCATTTGCTCTCAGGTCTGACCACTTGAGTCCGATCCCCCACATCCGTGAGGGGTGAGGAGAGGACTCCTAAAGGGTATCCTCTGACTTCAACATGTACACCCCCAGTACATAAATAAAATGTAATACAAGTTTTTTTTTAAAAAAATCTGAAAAGCAGAGGCTAAATCACAGCACAATGCAGAAGGGACAAAGGAAACAAAGATAGTCCATGTGAGTGGAGCAGCAAGCCTAGTGGATGAGCCCAGAATTGCACAGGAGGCTGGGCACTTCTTAGTTCTCAGAGTGAAAAAAAAAAAGAAAGAAAGAAAGAAAGAAAGACAAAACCAGTGAACTGCTGAGGAATTAGATAGAAATAAAATACTGAAAATTATGTGTGCAGAGTGAATTCCCAGAGTGTGAGCAGTGTTCTGGCTAAGGGGCAATGCTCACCTTTGCCAACTGTGTAGTAAGTTGAGGTTTGGACAGACACTCAGATTCATAAGTGGAAATATTGTGCACAGAGCGTTAGGGCAGAAAGATGCAAGGATGTTGGACATAACCTAAAGCTTGGCACAATAGCAATAGCCCAAGTTCATTTCCTGTCTTTAAGGCATGGCTTCACAATTACCCAGTCATTGTAGACTTGGAGAACCTAAGACTAAAAATGCAAAATTGGGCAAAACTTGTCTTACCCAAGGACAGCCATTAATTCTTGGTTTGTGCAACTGTTCTAACCTCCTAACTGGTTGTTCCTTCAGGGCAACATGAACAGTGCTCTCTATGGTTTGGTTGCTTCTTCCCACTGATTACCAGGAACACATCATAGTCCCAGCTGTGAGAGTCATGTGCTGTGCTTAGCATACAGTAGTCTCATCCATATGTTTCTTTATCTTTAAACATTATATTTGTAAATTTTTTCCCTTAGTATTACTGTGGGGTTATACTTTTAGATCAAATAGTCAGGTGTCCTAAAACTAATGAAAAGGTCACAGCCAGTCCTGGGACGTATTTCCAAGGAGCTTTCAGGTTTCTATATGTCTTCTAGACAGAGCTACTGAGTGCCTCTAGAATAGTTAACTAATAGCCTCAGATTATCCTCCTAAGGCAAGGGGGAACTATTCTGATTTTTCCAGTTTTACAAAGATTATATCCTCCTCCAGAGGGGGATGATGTGTTATCTAGCTATATCATAGGTTAGACATGCTCACTATCCATTAAAAAATATCCTGTATGACTTCATCCAAGGATTCCTCTTGCACTATTGTGCAAGAGTATTCACTTCATAAAATCCCCAAAACACTCAGAAGATTGCATTGTTTAGTCCTGGAGCTACAAAACTGTGCATCATGTTCCTTTGGACATTAAATACCTTTGATTATGCAAGGTCTCTGAATTGAATTTTCACTGTTTCTGCAAAAGTGATACTAATGTTCTCACATCACAGGTACTGTAATACCTGGAGATGGTCTCAAAAATTCTCAGTTGCTTTCATACCATAATTCTGTTAAGCTATGAGACAATGTTACCTTCTGTATTATCTATCTATATCATTGGTTACCTGATAGGTTTATGGCCATTTGAAATCCCTATCCCCAAATCCAGGTTAAGTCATTGAGAAACTTTGTCTGGGTGAAGTCTTTGCCTTCTATGCTACTGTCTACGGCAGCTCTGATATTCATATTACCCATGAAAACCCATCCAGAACCCTTAAACATTTGAGGACTTTAATCCATGCTCTTAGTAAGTAGTCACTTCCCTGTCACATCTTAGACTTTATTACAACTGAATAAATCCCAGCACACTTGAGAGCAGCTATGAATGTAACATATCAGTCCCCATTGAGAAAAATATGCAACACTTCCCTTTTTATTTCTAATTTAGACACACACCTCATTGAAATCTCTGCTCCTAACTGCCATTTTCTTTCAATTTCATTATTCTTTTATTGACTCTTTACTCTCCATATTTCCTTCTGCTTTCCTTCTTTTAGCTTCTCAGACACATCAAGGATTCACTGGAGAGTGCTTCAATGTCCTGCAGGCAGCTGCCAATAGGTAACTCCCTTTCTTCACTTTGTGTTATGACATGGTGCTGATGTAGATCCATATAATAGTGTTTATGTGTTTTTATCTTTTTCATGGACATGCAATCACAACCAAACTTAAGGTTCTGTACAATTTGCTTTTTGTACAAGTTCTTACCAGCTAGAAAAGTTAAGGGTTCATATTGATGAATCAAAGAATCTTACAAGAGTTTCACTGAAGCCGATGATGCGATGAAAGACCTTGTTTGGTACAATCCTAATTATAAATAGCTTGAAGCTTGAGGTATCAGAATGAAGTTTATCTGACTCTGGGGTCTTTTATTCAGTAAGAAGATGATCCTCAGTGAGGGCCACAAAGAAAATGTGATCAGCTCTGAGTTCCATATATCAACCACAAAGAAGTAATTGTGTCTCCTTGGCTTACATCTGGGTAAGTGACATGATGAATTTCACCTATTCTCCCAGTTATCAAGTACAGAGTAGAAACCTCATTCTAGTTGCAAATTTACTGCCTAGAGCCTTTAGCCACATCATTAAACCTGAAAATATGTTTTCTACAATAACATCATATTTCTAACTTGTGATGAGGAAGCAAACAAGCCCCAACACTGTTTTCTCAAATCACATGAAAGTCCTTTTACATATCTGACCCCCACACACATTGTTTACCATTGGGTCAATGGTGGGTGATATGGGAGGAAGAACCATGTATCAAATGAGCAGTCAGATTTCTTTCACTTCTGAATGTTATTGCACAAGTCTCTTGCCTCCTTCAACATTTGTTCCCTCCCTGGTACATATGGAATACAACCTGAACACAGATTATAAAGATCAAAGGCAGAATGCACAGAGAATTGTAAAAGGAAAACAAATCATTAAAATATAAACACCTTTTGTATATTTAGCACTCTTTAATACGTCATAAAGGGAAAAACAATGTGTCAATGCAGAATATTTAAACTGCTTTTCTATTTTTGAGAACAAGTCTTACTATATAGCCAAGCCTCTCTTTGAACTTATGAGTCCTATCATTCTCTTCTAAGTACTAGGATTATAACCATTATGTCCACCTCATATGACATTACCAGACACTAAGAAATGTTGATACTTAATGTTACCTCAGTTCTCCATGTATATGTAAGACAACACAATTTAGATTTTGAAAAGAGATACTCAAATAAATGTTTATTTTTCTGCCAGAATTTGAGAATTTTCTTTTATTTCATGTTTTTAAAAAATTTGCCATTATCTGCTTTTGTTAACATGTCTATTTATTTTCCTTATTACTTATTTTGTTCTAGGTACTGAATAATTATTTTGAAAACATAAACATTATGGAAAAATACAAATATAATATTAACCTTTTGTATCCCTTGACCCTATATTGTATATAACTATTTTTTAATTTAAGAATATTTAAAAATGCCAAGTTTGCAGGGGGATTGAGAAATACCTCAATCAATAAATCTTTTCTTTATAAGAATGAACATTCTGAGTTCAATGCCCAGAATATATATTAAAAAGCTGTGAATGATGGCATATTCTGTAATCCCAGTGCTGGGGAGGGGGTGGTGACAGACAGCTTTCTGGGGCTTGCTAGTCTATCTTACTTGGCAAGTTATAGATCACAGTGAGAGATCCTGTTTTAAATGACAAGATAAATGATTCATGAAAAACAATAAACAGCTAGTGTTGACCCATGGCCTACATATGTGTGAGGCCATATAAAACATGCAGAGATAGATGGGTGGGTAAATGGATGGATGGATGGATGGATGGATGGATGGATGGATGGATGGATAGATAGATAGATAGATAGATAGATAGATAGATAGATAGATAGATAGATAGTTGGGATGTATAGATGGCTAGGTGGTTGTACAGATGCATGGATGGATAGATGGATGGATGGATGGATGGATGGATGGATGGATGGATGGATGGACAGATGGATGAATGGATGATAGATACATAGATAGTAGTAGATGGATGGATGCATGAATGCATATATGGATGGATACTTGGATGCATGGATACATGGATGCATGGATGAATGTATGAATTCATGGATAGATGCAAATGGATAGATGACATAGAGATAGAAAGTTAGAGAGAGAGAGAGAGAGAGAGAGAGAGAGAGAGAGAGAGAGAGAGATATGCATGGATGCATAATTTGAGGATGAAGTTTCCAGCAACTTAGAAAGATGAGAAGGACCAGTTTGTGAAACAAGTAAGAAACAGAAAAAAAAGAAGTGTGCATGGTGTGTGTGTGTAAATTAGAATATATGACTGCTCTGGTTTTTATATATCTTTAAGTCTGTGAATATATTGTCTGGGAGAAAACAGAAGAACAGATATTCATGTGAAAGAAAACTATCAAAGATTGGTGATGAGATTGTGCTTTCCTTACAGGTCTGGGTAAGGTGAGGTCTCTGGAGGCATCCTGTACCATGTATTCTATATAACTAATATCTTGACTACTAAGTTTCTATCCTTCATTTTTATAAAAGTAGGATTCTTTTGATGATTATAGTGGCCAGGTGCCTCCTCAGACTCTACTGGAGGCCAAATGCCATGGTTGAACTACCAAAATATGAAGAGAAATTGACAGGCTAGTTTTCTTAGGATACCTTTTAAAAAGAGAGACCCCACTGGTAATTAGCTTTATCAATTCCTCCAGATGTGCTTTGCTTTTCTCTTACTATTTTAAAGCAATAACTGATCAGTGCCCGAGACGAAACAGCCATCATGACACCAAGCGGACAAAAAACTGTGAACAAGAATGCTTGTACTAAACCCAAAAGGTTCCTGAATCAAAGGTAGCATGCTAAACTACATTATCAGGCTGCATTCCCATTCTGCCTATGAGATAAAATTCTCCTCTATGTTTTCTGTCACCAAAGTCGGTTTTTCTGTTGGCTGTAACTAACAATGCTCTTGATGAGAATATGCAGCTTATGGTATTTAATGCTAGATAATTCTATGCTGTAAAGTGATTTTAAACACTTCACTGACACTACACAGTTAACTAAGGTCACAGCTGGTGGAGTAGAAAAAGTAGATCTTGAATTTTGTGGAGACAGGTGAAGAATAGAAAACATGACGCAAAATCTCAAATGCCTCTTTACAAGGGTAATTTTAGAGATTGACAAGATAATAGAAATGGAAGAATGCCATTTTTACTTTGATCCCTTTCCTTGTCTAGAAAAAATCTGGCAGTAAAAGGATTCTTGTTCGTGTGAATCAATAATCAATACCAGCTTGACCTGAAAAACAGACATAAAAGGAAACTCATGCATGGTGTTTGCTTCCTTTCTACTTCTTTAGAAATGGAAGTGTGCTGGAAAGGCTAACTGGTCTTAACTGAACAAACAAAAGAATCCTGCATGCCTCAGTAGAAATAAAGAAGTTCAAATTCTCTGACTTTCTGGTAGATTTGAAAAAATTCATTCTACTCTTCCAAAATCATACATACCAACTGGCTAGGAAGCATCTGAAAATTATCACTCTAGTAAGTGCTTCTATACCACAGATTCAGATACCCTCAAAACCTCAAATGACAATTAACCCATCCCCTATGACTCCCAAAACATGCCAACTTGGGGGTTAACATGCCATCTTGGGGGTTCTAGGTATTTAGGGATCTAAGAGAACAAAGAACTACAATAGCTTTTCTGCTGAGTAACTTGCATGATTCCTGAGAAAAGAATGCAAAAATTGGTACAATCTTTGAGTGCAACACTCATTTTAATAGCAAGTGAAAGGGAAATATTGATAGTTACATGAGTCTGGATATTATATAATGTATAAACTCTATTTTTTAATTCTGCCTTTCCTTTGGCACATGGATATGTGTATGGATATGGCACGAAAGAAGGCAAGAAGAATTTTGCTTTTGAGACACTGGAAATTTTTGTTTTGAGACATCTTATGAACACGAGGAACAGTAAAAGATTTCCTGCACATGGGTCCCACACCTAGGACTGGGAATCTGATTTAGTAACCCATTGCTTCTGGAAACAACATTTTCTAGCTATAGAAGGTAACCTTCATTAGTGTCTCTTTTTAATTTTTATTTGTGTTATAAGCTAGTTGATTTCTATATTGATTTTGCATATACTTTTCATTTTGAATAATCCTCTTCCCTGTACCTTAGTCTCCTCAATACCTCTCTCCTTCACCACTTAAACTTTTCTCCACCAATGTCTCCACTCTTCATTTTCTGTTACCTATGTTCTATATCTGCTCCTTTAATGCAGCCCATCCCATGTCCCTTTCCTAATTTCTCAACTTCGATGGGTAGTCTAGGTTGAATAAACAGAACTAAAGACCTGAAGCCTGGATCTACATATAGAGGAGATCAGACAACATTTACTTTTCTGTGCCAAGTTATCTCATTCAAAGGAATTTCCCCTAGCCCATCCACTTCCTGAAATTTTCATTTTTCTTTACATGTGAGTAATATTTCATTGTGCATATCAATTCATTTGTTGATAGACATCTCAATTGATTCCATTTCCTAGCTGTTGTGAACAGAGCATCAGCGTAACTATGTAGGTTAGCTCTCTATTGTGATAGTCTTTTTGGTAAATACCTAGAAGTGGTATAGCTGGGTAATATGAGAGTGGTTCTATTTTTTCTTGAGAATCCTCCACACTGATTCCCCAAATGGTGTCACTTGTTTGTACTCATTCCAATATTGAAAAGATTTTCCTCTTTTCCTGTCATTTATGCCAGCATCTGTTGTCCCTGGTATTCTTGATGGCTACCATTCTGATAAGATGAAATAGAATATCTTTAAAACATAAAGTGGAAAACAAACAAGACTATGTGCACTCATTTGTATAGCAGATCATGTAGAAATAAACCAGTTTAGGGATTTAAACACAGTAATTTGGTTGCATATTCCAGTATGATGTCCCCTAAGGACACCAGAAAACTGGATAAAATAGACTTTCTAATAATTATATTTGTGATGGTGATAGTTGTTAGTATTCAGTGTTGGTGCCTGAATACTGTGGCTTAAAAGAAATGTGTGCTATACTGATATAGCCAGGTTCCAGAAGTTAGTATATCAATAACTTACTAAAACATATGGTGTGCCCTCTTTGGGTGATAAAGAATCTCTCTGTTATTTTTAAAATTGATGAAAAATGGGAAGAAGCTGGCTTTATTCTCCTTTCTTTAACAGCAATACACCAGGGTAAGCAAATTGTTGTTACGCATTCAAGAAGCAGTCTATCCAATAAGCCAGAGAAAAATGGTGACAATATAACATCATCTTCTTACAATACCCTCTTTTAAAAACAGAAAAAGCCAATGACCATCTGTGGCTGCTAGAATCATCAGAGAAATTACTAATCACTCTATAACTCTGAATAGAAACAAACAACAATAAACTTAAAAATTCTACTTTCTACAAAAAAGCCAAACCAGACACACACACACACACACACACACACACACACACACACACACACACACACACACTGCAATTCAGAAACAGCCTCTAATAACTAAAAATTTAAAGGAATACAGAGAATTATGAAGTGGATGGTTAAGTGATACTAAAGGATTAAAACTAGCAAAACTAAATTGTGAAAAAAAAAGAAAGAAACACAATCCTCTATATATAGGTTAAATGACTTAATTTCTCCATCAATAAATCAAAAGAAAAATAATAATAGCACAAACTTAATAAACCAACAAATAAATAAAAATACCCAAACTAAAAACCCACAATACCTCCTAAAATTTAATAATAAACAACAAAATGGGAAAAAAACTTAATGAAAAATAACTCAACAAGTACGACTGACACTTGTTATTCAGACGCTGATTAGAAAAATACTAAGCATGAAAAACACCAATGAGGCTATTTGAAGAAATTTTATAGCGGATAGTTGAGTCAATAGAGAAAAATGTGTTATCATTTTTTTTCAGGCAGAATGATGCAATTGAGGTAATGTTTATCTATTATGTTAGTTATACCTGTTAAAATATTTATGACAAAATAATGTAATGTCAGGGATTGGCTTCAAAATATTGTAGGGAGCTGTAGAGAGCTGAAGTATGCAGCAGCATAGGTAAAATGCAACTATTCATGCCTTGTTGGCACTTTGGGTGATAAATTCATGGACATACATCAGTTATTTGTTCTATTCCTCCATTTTTCAGATGAATTTTTATATAGTAAAGTGTTGGTAAATTTAATTATTACTTTAAAAGTTGACACTCTTTAATTTGATAGTTCTTCATTTATGTTCTGCTTTGTGAATTCACCCAAATATAAATCCACACAGATGCATGCATATGTACACACACACACACACACACACACACACACACACACACTCACACACACACTCACACACACACACGCCACTATACACAGTGAACCACTGACAGAAAAGAACCTGCTAACGAATTCATTTCAATTAAACTATTAAACTGTTATGCATGGAGTTTTTAAAAGTGTGAGTTCCTAGAGCTCTAAGTTCAACAACAACAAATAGAACCAAACTGATATGTTAAATGGAAATGAAATGGCAAATTTACAAACATTAAAGATGATGATTTTGAAGTAAAATGTTTTGGAAGAGGATCAGATCAATTATCTCTCAGAATATCATAATAGGCTGTACACACAACTAAAGTCCAAGTTTGGTTTCAAATTTTCTAAGCCATTACACCTTCACAAAATGTGCTTTTACATGTCTCTGAAATGATTTTACCCTCACTCAGCATAGACACTTAAATAATGAATATTTCTCTGCTTTCCTCTCCAACTGTGGTTGTCAAAATACCAAGCAGCATATGATGAGCAAACCACCTGCAAATTGAAGCCATGAAACCATCATCAATATTTAAGGAGTACATATACATGATCTAGAATGAGCTTATACACATCAACATGAAAACAAAGTTTCCAAAACACTTTTCTAGGCATTAATCAGACTCTTACAGAATCTAGAGTACACGGAGACCACGTTGAGGATACCTGGTATGGAATTCACAATGACACCACCACTGGAGGAGAAGTACAGAACCCACTGCCATTTCAAACATGTCTGTCAATGCAACCTTCCTAGCACATCAGTGTCTCACTTTTCCAAACAAGAAAAAAAATGTAAGTGTTTTGATACTTATATTTTTTTTAGAAAAGGCAAATGTTTGGCTGATTATGGATGAGTCTCTTGGAGCTTTCGATAGAAGTTTTTATGTAATCAAGTCAGGTAGATATTGTCACAGCCACTTTGTAACCTTAGCCTTACTTTGAATAGTAAATAACATATGATCACTATTTGCATAGATAAATATTTCACATGAATAAGAAATTATGTAAATATCCTTTTAAAAAAGGGTTTATGGAGCAATCCATAACTGGAAAACTCAGATTCACATTTAAGAAAAGATGGGTTGTCCAGCTCTAAGACTATCACTAACCAACAAGCCCTCTGTCAAACCTCTTCTGAGCCCACATCACATTTGAGAAGCCTTCACCCAGTGACTGAGCCAGGTGATGATACCTGAAGCCTCAATCTTCCCCAAAGGATCCCTGGGCAGTAACTCAGCAAGATAGTGATACAACAACATAGTCATTTCTACACAGAGGAAGACTTTTTCTGGAAGAAAATCTCTCTCCATAATTCCCTATTGGGCTGAATTTGTCAGATGTTTCACCATGGAGAATGCAGAGTTATTCTTCTAATCCTTTTCCCATCTAAAATATATACACATATACACATATGCACATATGTATGTGAAGTATTAATTAATTAATTAACATTCATATCAAATTATCCTTCATAGAATAGCTCTCAAACAATCCAAAGTCATGTTTTATAACACTCTCTTTTAATGTTCACCAGGCAGTGGTGGCACATGCCTTTAATCCCAGCACTCAGAAGGCAAAGCCAGGGGGAAACTCTGTGAGTTCGAGGCCAGGTGGGTCTACAGTGCAAGACCCAGGACAAGCACCAAAACTACACAGAGAACCCTTGCCTCAAAAAACCAAAACAACAAAAAAGTAATGTTCATGTATGCATTAAGAATGGAGCAATATCAAAGTTCTTAGCCTATCCCAGGTTGCAGAGAAAATCATGTCATGATTTTGTTCGATATTTTAACAGTTTGCAAGGGCATGTAGCATTAGGCTATCATGGAGGCATACAGGATGATATCACCCACTGTCTCATAGAGTGAAGGCCAAGCAGAGTTTGACAACTGTCTGCTCAGGAAAAACTACCTTTGAAAGTCATGTTGCACCTGGGCAGATGTGAACATGATCTTTTTTCTCTATTTTCCCTCTCTAGTTTGCTGCCAGAGAGAAAGAAGGCAAAGGTTTGAGCAGGGAATTTATAAGGGCAAATATAACCTTTGGTTTGATGCACAGTAAGCTGACAGTTAAAGGTGTATCATGCTAGATAAATGTCAAAAGCCAAATAAAAGTCTTGATAATAAGCTGTCCAGAGGATAAAATCCAGAATGCTCTAGCATGAGGAAAGAATTAATTTTTCTAAACAAAATTTAACCTTAACTGAAACTTCCTAGGGTGACTTAAAATGTGGCATACTCAAACTCAAGTTTGGGGGAGGATGGTTGTAGAGAACAGAGGTAAGAATCAGTTTGGAAAAGGGTATCTGTTTGCACCAAAATTTTGAATTTATTTGGCTATTACTCTTAGAAACAGAGTGAAAGCAAACCCACTGAGTCTCCTTGTAAATGAATTTGAATACATTTCCCCAGAATGCACATGCTGAAATATTCATTCCAATATCTCAGAATGTGACTGTACTTAAGAACAGTCTGTCGTCATCAATAGGTCAGGTGATCCTTAGCATGGGCTGTAATGCAGTATGACCTATATTTCATAGAATACCTATATTTTAGGTTGCAGGGGCTATAGAATCATCATTATTCATACTATGTTTTACATTATAATAACTGAATATAACTTAAATGCCTACCAATATAGGAGTAGAATTATTATAGTGAATCTTTAAACTGATATAATAAATTGTATCTTCATTTATGAATCCCATATATTATGCATCATGAATATTCATGTCCATATAAAGTAGAAGAAAAAAAACTTTAATAGGTTATATCCCAGTTACTAACTCAAAGTCTTCTGTATTCAATATCCTTCTTTAATTCTTTGGTAAGTATCATAAAATAGCTTCTAAGAGTGGATTCTTAGGCTTGCTATTTACTAAATCAGAAAAAATCCATCATAAAAATCTACAAACACTTGTCCTTGTGCCCATAGATAAGTGTAGTCTTCACCCCTCATCAAGGAAATTTTTCTTTGCAACAGACCACTCTATAAAACCACAACCAATCAAAATGTACAGCTGGGGAGCTCATGCCCAGGGGACACTTCTACAAAACATTTCTGTACCTAATGCTCAGGGAACACTGTGGAAGAGAGAGTGGAAAGATTTAAAAAAAGAGCCAAAGGACCAAGGAGTTTTGGGAGATTGTATGTCCTAGTAACATTACAAACTACACGCAGAAACTCTCACTAACATGACTGCCCGAATATAAGCTGAACATAGTTAAGATCAATGGACATGCCAAAGTAGATGGGAGAAAGACCATAAGGTCTCAGCCCTATACAAAAAACTACAGGCATCTGGTAAAGCTGAAAATGGGAGAGGGGGCCTTCCCCAGAAAAGAGCACACCAATTGGTTAGCCCTGAAAGCATGCATGCAAGTAATATTATACATACTGAGCAGGTTATGTTTAGGAATATATATATGTATACACACACACACACACACACACACACACACACACACACACATATATATATATATATATATATATATATGTGCATGCATGCAATAACAACTATTGAAAAAAAGAGGCCATGAATTTTGAAGGAAAATGAAGCAGTTAATGAGAAGGTTTGGAGGGAGGAAAGGGATTGGAGAAATGTTGCAATTATATTATATTATAATTTCAAAAACAAAATAAAAAAATACTCTGAGGCAAAAAAGGTTTGCTATTGTCCCATTCATGTTGTTACCATCTCAGTCTAGAACAGTGGTTCTCAGCCTTCCTAATGCTGCGACCCTTTGATATAGTTCTTCATGTTATGGTAACCAACCATAAAAATATTTTTGTTGCTACTTCATAACTGTTATTTTGCTAATGTTATGAACTGTAATGTAAATATCTGATATATAGGATATCTTATATGTAACCCCTGTGAAATGATCATTTGACCCCCAAAGGGGTCACTACCAAGAGGTTGAGAACTGCTGGTCTAGAACAATAAAAACTAACAGCATGAACAACTTCCAGAACTGTCTTTCCTTTCACTGGCCAGGCTTGTGGACGCAGTGACTTGCAGTAGAGCCCAGATGGAGTGTACAGCTGCTAAGGACTGGCCTCCCACATTCCCTGCTCCTCTGCTTCCCTAACTGTTACAGTGTTGAGAAGTTGTACCATGGAGTGTCACACAGAGTACAGAGTCTATGGCAAAATGTTGAGTAGAGTTATAGTCTGGCAGAATAGTTTCTCTATAATGTTAGTGCAACTGGGGAACAGAAAAAAAGAGAATGAATGTGACTAAAGGCTAAAAACCACTTTTCTCTGCTTTGTACCATCAGTCAGCTTTTCTGGTCACCTCTTCCAGCCCCTGATTTAGCAGATGTTTTGTGTGTTGAATGTTCATTATTAAAATCTGGGAGATCCAAGAGTCACAGAAATATTTACTATGTATTTCCCTAGGACTGTGTTCTCCCACTGCTTATTGTAACCCCTGTAGAATATTGTTTGTGTTTATGATTTTCATTGCTGGAATTAAAGCAACAAAGGATTCTACATTTGGAAACACTAGCATGGCACTGTCAGTCAACTTTTCAAAATAATCTGCTCACACGTCAATACTGGGGAATCATACAAGAAGAAGGCTCTGTGGGTTTTTACTCATCTTAAAGAACAAAGAAAATATATGCTGGGTTATCTTGAGGGTCTATAGATCACTAACTGACTATGCAGCACATTTGGTTAGGTAGACTTTGAGAGGCCGGAGACTTACTGAGAGCTAAAATTTAAGAGCTCAGCACTTGCTGAGTTAATCTTCTCAGAGTAGCATGCTTTGTTTTTCTCACACTGGGTTTGCTAGTGATAAGACACCATGTGCCCCATTATTCATACCGGATACAAAGAAATTTGGGCCTAGCTTCTTTTAGTCACCTACTGGTACATCTTTGTGGGTAGCCCCAAGTCTTAGACAGTTCAATTACTAAGGGAGGTGCTTTCTGGTTTTCAACTTATCATGCATTATATCCCTGTAGTGTTAATTATAACATAGGGAAGCTTTGGGCTTCAGTCCTATGAAGCATCTAATCCTTTCGATTATACTTAGTACAAGCCCCAAAACATCCTAGTCCACTCCCATAATGCTTTGCTGGTCTTATAGTATGTCTTAAAAGGAAACTTTTGTTTTTTGTTTTGTTTTGTTTTTGCTTGTTGTTGTTGGGGGTGTTGTTTGTTTGTTTAGAAATCAAAACATCTTCTGCATCTGTAACAGGATCTTACCAAATATAGGAATATTCTTACTATCACACACAACAAAGCTGTAAGTGCAGAAGCCCTTTCCAAGAATGGCTGGGATTCCTTATAGCTCTGGAGATCTGAAATACTAGAGTTTTCTTCCGAAGTTGCAACGTTCTATTAGTGTCGACTCCTCTTGCTACCTCCATCAGTAAGTTCAAGTAGCTACTTTTTAATTTGGATTGACATTGTTTAAACCATCATTTCCTGATTTTTGGGGAATTATAGCCAATGCAACCTCATACATTAAACAATTCCGTTCTTGTCTTGGCAATTGTGTGGTTAAATGCTGGACAAAGAGAAGACAGGGAAAGAAGGGCTTCTTGTCTCCAGTCTAGTACGTTCTAGTTAGTGGTTCTGACAGTGCGTCTTGTTGGGATCACCTGGGCAGTTTTTGCAATATCTCTCTGCCCAGCTCCCTCTCCTCAAAGGCCTAATGAAGTGACTGTTCACTGGAACAATCAAGCTTAAGTGTAAATCTGCACATATACTTTAATTATGTGTGTATTCCTAAAGCAGTATATTAAATTTCTTCTCTATTACAACTTTTTAAATCTCAGAAATGTCCATGAGTCAAGGTTTCAGTCACTGTAAGATCAATGGGTGAGGATGTCAGGTAGGTGAGGGTGTCCATTCTTTCATTCCTCATTCAGAGTTTCTGGTGTGGTTTGGCAGCAATTATTCTGTAACTTTAATAAAATCGTTGAAAGTGAATCTACTGAAAAAAATCTGCATAAACTTAACACTTATTTATTAAGTTGAACACAGTAAGAGCCTATGCATGAAATTTCATAAAGTTACTCAAGTCACTTTTCTATTAAATGAAAGCTTATCTAATCTACCAGCAGCTCCTGCTGTTTCCTTTCTCAAATTGGGCCACTCCTATAAGCTTGGCCATGATCACTAAAAGCAGTGAGTCTATATTTAATTTCTCATCCCCCATAAAATATCCTATGTCTCAGATTTCCTTTGGAGAAAGACTTAAGTGTGAGAATTTTTATTTGTTTGTTTGTTTATTAAGTGAGATACATACATACATACATTTGTCAGGTTGAGGAAAACTACATGTGTCTGAAACATAGCAAATAAGAGAGTCAGGAGAAAAAGAAGAAAGAGTACACACACACACACACACACACACACACACACACACACACACGCATTGCCTTGTAGACAAACATTTTCAATACCTATAGATACAGAGCTAAAAGTTGCTCTGTTGCCAGTTGGTCCTAGCTTCCTAGCAGAATCAAGCATTAACTGCTCACAAATCAAATAGAAGTGTCTGTCCCATCCAGAGATCTGAGAGAAAATCTCACATTCTCTTTGTGATCTGGAGTCTCTGTCACAACCTACTTTGAGACTTGAACACCGTTGATGGATTGATGATATTTGACATCTTCAACTTCATATAAGATTCTCCCTAAAGTACAGCTGTCCTTGTCAATGAAATACACTTGAAAGAAAACTTGCAATCCTATCTAAAAAGAGCAGATCCTTTCTCAAACTTGCAGTCGATTCAGGTATAATGTCCTGAACAACAGGAATCACAGTTCCTCTTGTATATGCAATTAATACTGAGAGAAACTTTGTATCCTCTAAACAGTGATTATTTTGCTTGTTAGTTTTAGACAGTTTATGTTCAAACTATGTTATCAATTAGAAAAACAATTATGGAGGAGGATTCCTAAATGTAACCAAACTGCATTCATTTTTAAGGCAATGATGCAGAATGACAAACAACAGTATTATTTGAAATCTCCAAGTCTCGACAATCTTTTGTGTTCAAACAAAATCAATGTCTCCTGTGAGGGAGAAGGAAGTTTCATGTGGGTAGTCTAGCCTGTCAAAACTCTTGGATATAATGTAAAGCAAAATGGTACGGCAGGGCTTATAGGTGTACTTTTTGCACTAATAGCTGTTTCTAATGCCACTGAAACAGAAGATTTGTGTAAGTATGATAACACTCTTTCATAAGTGAGCACCTCATTAACACCAGCACCGTACCTCCTTAGCTGTGCTAAAAACCATTTTACCACCTATTTTATAGGTTCATTCAAATGATTTTCAACCTTTCAGGGAAATTGTTTTACATCAGAAAAGAAAAAGCCTGAAACATTTCAATGAATCATTAGCAATAGCATTCTTTGCTCAAAGTATAAGACAAATTCTGTATAAGTAAGTTCACTGCGTACACACATATATGTATATATTTTTTAAATTAAATATAATTCTATGTATTTGTAATTAATTGTAAAGTAAAATAAAGGAGTGGTGTTCAAGGAGATTTATTTTGTATGATAATTCTTTGCATCAGTGCTTTTGAATTTAGCTTCAAAGATATAATTTTTACCCTGATAGAATGATCACCTGTGTTTTAAAAGGGTGAAATCATCCTTTAAGTAGAAACTTCATTTGTATCAGGCTCTTGTCTATCTTCTTTTCTTAGGTAGGTAAAATAGGTCATCTTAGAGTAAATAGGATGCTTAGTATTTTCAATACAGGGAAAAAGTAAAAGAAGAAAAACACTGTGTTCATTTTCTTCCAAATACATTGAGATGACTATGGAATCCAACTGTGGAACAAAGACAAAAAGAATGACTAACCAAACTGCAAAGGGAACTAAAAGTACACGAAACATTAGAGCCAATATTAAAATATCCAAAAACCACATGGTGGTTGACACATGACTCAGGAACATTCTGTAAATACATAATCCACACACATAATTTAGTAACAGTTCCTTGTGTTGTTTTTACCAACGGTATGATATTTTAGCTTATAATTTAAAGTTCACCCTGAGACAGCAATGTCCCTGACTTAGTGTGACTATAAATAAGTATGCCTGGAAGTACACATGAATATTACACTGCTTATTATCTCCCTTAAAGTCATTTGCTTGGAACTGGCAGAGACCCCGTAGCTATCATCAATCAGGAAGTCACCTTATATCTCCCTCCACATTTTCATATTGCATGTTTGCTGCTGGCACCTGCTCATGCAAGAGATGGATTTCCTAGAATCTGTCACTTCTAAGGGCAGCAAACTCACATGTCCCCAGCATCAGAGCATGGGTACACAAGGACGTATATCACATTCTGTATGAGCTGGAGCAGCTAAAATGCTGTTTCTCCCTTCCCTTCCTCCTTTCAGCTCCACACAGTAGACCCTGAGGCTCAAGAGGGTAATGGGGCTGTGCGCAAGAGTAATTATGTCCCTGAGTGTCTGCTTGGGAAGATCTTCCACTTGCTGACCAAGAAAGCTGGCAAATTGAAGATGCATTTGATTATTATGTTTTGCTGTGTTCATCTCCTCTGACTCTGGAGGTTTGTGACATCAGGTTTTACTTCCATGGCTAATATTAAAGTTAGTAAAAGTTATCTCAATTGTTTAATGTTGATTCAATAACTGTTAGCTCTTCTGGTCTTGCTATCTGGATCCTCTACTGTTGCTAAATTTTGATTACTTTAACTTACAGCTATACTTTGGCCCAGGTCAAAAGCCATTTAAAATTTTTAATGGAAATTTTAGGTGAGAAATTTACAATGTATTATTAGAAATCAGTGTTATCATTATGTAGGCAAAGAGGCAGTCCCAGAAAACAAAAGATATAATAAAGTGTTTTGAAATATAATAATCACTTCCACTGAGAGCTCTGTAACATGACTCCTATGAATCATGTTAGAGAGTCTTATTTTGTGGAACCACATGTGGCTCAGAACAGTCAGTTTCAGATTTCATCAATTTCTCTAAAATTCAATACAACCTTCACAAAATGGTGTTTAAAATGTCTGCCTTGATTATTGCTTAGTTTGTATATGGTTCTCATGATGTAATATATAGTTTTGCAAATTTGAGAAAAGTTTGTGGATGTACAATTGAAAAATCTTTGGAGTTAGACAAAACCAGGCCATTGTCTAGGGAACACTACAGAAACTTGTGGAGTTGAAGGCATTAATGACTTAGCTCTGGGCCTGGCATGTGGTTTGAGCTCATTAACATTAGTTGCCTTGACCGCCACTTGGCTTCCTAGGGGCCAGGGCATCAACACACTTTGCTGATCTCAATTATAGGCATTGGTCTTGTTAGACAACCAGAAAATGCAATCAGAGCCATTGAGCCCTAGGAGAGGGAGCTGAAGACATAGAACTGATAATTCTCTGATAAATTTGTGAAGTATACAGCTAAAAACACCAAAAAGATGCAACTAATTTATTTTTAAAATTCATGAGATCGTGACGTGGTGTGTTTGTTCTTGAATTTATTCAAGCAGTTTTAACTATGAATATTGAATTTTCTTTGACTTTCCTTTGTGGAAACTAATAAAATAATACATGTTTCAGTTATGTATAAATTAGAGAAAATAACATTGTACCTGCAAATTGACAAATTAATTTGATTACTGGAGACCACTGAGAGGAATATTTTTGTTCTAGCAACTTTCATGCGAGGAAAATATGTCTCCTGGACATAGTGTAAATTCATGTATTGACTGACATTTGGGATTGCTTTGCCCATGTGATCAAATTATAAGTACTACTTACTGGTCTTTCAGTGTGAAAAACAGACATTTGAGGGCAGAATTTGCAAATACTGGAGCATGAACAAATACAGATAAAACAATTCTGAAAATCTGAGCTTCCCTATACTCTTAGACCAGCTGTATTTGCATCACTTGGGAAAACATTTGAAAGGAAATTCAATGGAAATGCAAGCTTTAGATCTTCTTGAAGACCTATTGAATCAAAAAATGCTATGTGCTGGGTCCTTGGGATCTATCTAACCAGATCCCCAGGCAATTCTAATGCCAACTGAAGTTTGAGAAATGCAGGCATGTGCAAAAGGATAGCTGTCTCTTAGCCTGCTGGAAGGCAGGTGATAAAGCAGAGTCTGAGGGAAGACAGCCTTGGGGGCATGGGTCCTAAAGTTACCAAAAGCCAAATTGTTACCCTATAAGCAATGGGGAAAGAACAGCTTAAGCATGATGGAATTTTATGAAGTCAGGTTTAAATGTTCATTTTAAAAACACCATTCTGGTTTTGAAAGGAAGTGTAAATGCAAGAAGGCTAATGTAATTACAGCATCTCTTAGCTTGCTTGTTTATTCATACTATAACTTGGGGTATTGGTTACTATTCTCATTGCTATGATATCTGACAGGAAATGATTAAAGGAAGGAAGGGTTTATTCTGGCTTACAGCTCAAAGGGATACATTCCATCTTGATTCAGAGGGCAAGGCAGCAGGAGTAGGGCTCTGGCTCTTCACATTGCACACACACACACAGTCAGGAAGTAGAGTGAAAAGAAATGAGGCCAGTCTATAAATCCTCAAGGCCAGCTCCAACTGACCCACTTTGTCCAAACTTTCTCCTCCTAAAGGTTCTAAAATGATTATGATTACGAACAATACCATCAGCAGGGGGCCAAGTGTTCAGTCACATAGGTCTATGGGGGACACTTAATCTCAAACCACAGCCTTGGAAACACAAATATATCATAGTTCCTTGACTATATTCAAGACTGGTCTGCTATTCTTTGTGAAAACATACCTGCCTTACTGCAGGAAAGCAAAGTCAGAACTACCAAAGTTACTTAGTAAACGGTTAATTAGCACATCAGTTACTTTTCTCACTGCTGTGGCGAAACCACTGATTAAAGCCACTGAAGGAAAGAAGAGGATTTGGGCTCACACTGTGAGGGCTGAGCCCATCATAACAGGGAGGGTGTGGCTGTGAGGGCTGCAGGAAGCAGTTGGTCACATTGTGAATCAGGAAGCAAAGAGAAAAGTATACTGATATTCAGCTCGCGTTCTCCTTTTGATTATATGGGACCGCAGCCCACAGCATGAAGCCACTCACATTCAGAGTATGCCATCGCTTCAGTTCAACCTCTCTAGAAACACCCTCAGAGACACACCCAAACTTGTGTTCCTATGGTGACTCTAAATCTGATCTTGTTGCCAGTGGAGATTAACGTTACAGTCAGTGAATCTTTAGCCATTAACAATCTGATCCTCACAATTTGCATTCTGATTGCTGCCAGTCAACCTTATAGTGCTTTGAAATTTACCTTCCTTAAACAGAAAAAAATGATTTTTCTCCTCATGGAGGTACTTTAATAATTTTATTAAATAATAGATATATGCATAATTTAGGTAATAAATATGTTATAATTATTATAATAATGTTGAAAATGAACTTTTTCTAATTCTTATTATAATTAAAACTGTTATTCTAATTAGAATTAAAGAACTATAAATTTCTACTGGTATTTATGTGAGTTTAGTTCCAGTTTTCAATTAATTTTAGCAAAATCTCATATTTATTTATAAAAAAGGCAAGAAGATAAAAAATTGTGAACCGACTATAGAAATATTTTTATAAAAGGCTTGCATCTTTAGAGAATAAATGTTGGGCTACACTTTGAATGGTAACTAAAATATCCATATGGTGATGTTATCAAACGGTTTACTTCTTCCAGGGAATGATGGGATAATTTCCTAGACGAAATCAGATTGTTGCTTTAAAATAGCTTTGTTTTAAATTCTGAAACCACCTTTCAGTGAGCTCCCTCATATAATCAGATGAATAACATTGAAATATAGGGCTGTGCAATATTTATATCACCCTGCATGTTATCAGCCAGCTCCAAACAGCTAGAGGCAAAATTTGAAAGGATTCCTGATATGGCTGAATTGCTCTCTGGAGCAAGACTAATTTTCTGTAAAATGAAGAGAAAAGAAAAGTTTTTTATTTGTGTTTGGTTCTTTCTCCATTGGTTTTTGTTTTTTGCTTTGTTACAAACTTTCCCATAGCTGTCTTCAGAACTACGCCTTGACAGTGTGGAGATCCAGATAAATATTTTTATGCATCCTTATAAATATAATCAAGTTCATTAAAAAATTTAATACTTACTCAAGATAACTTGAGTAGCTTCTTATGGTACCAACAAATAAGAAGATGTCCCCCAAAGAAATCCCAAGTGATGGAATTATATAAAAAAGACACAGATAAAAACTGGGGACTCCCAACGGCCCCAATTGGAACAGTTTAAGAAACACCATAACTATTAGATTATAATTTGGAGGTCACAATAAATATAATGACTTCACAATAATAAAAAAATAAAGAATTAAGCTGTAGATCCAGGAGGATTTAAAATGATTTATGAAATGTTACACCCTTAAATAACTAAATTACAATTCCTAGCTCCTTAAATATATCTACATAAGTAACTTCCTTCCAGAGGACAGGACAGAGAAAGGGTGACTAAAGAGCAAATTTACAGTGGAGAAACCTGACAGGCATCGTCTCAGCCAACTGATGAGGTCAGCATCTACAATATTAGGCCCAACTAAGGATAGCTGATATGATATGATCAAAATAGCACTTTACTGCTGTGCTTCTTTCCCCCAAACACGCAGCCCTAGCTCACACACCAGAAAAATGTCACACAAACAAGCACACACATACTTACTGGAAGATCTACAAAATACCTGAATAGTACTTTTCAAAACTGTCAAAGTCAACTAAAACAACAAGGTCAGCAGCATTGGTATGGTCACAAGAGTCCCAAAGATTCAAGACTAAATATCATATCTTGGGTGGATATAATCTTAGAACAGAAATCTCACTCTATGTGAAAATTTAAGAAATATGCATAAAGCATGTCTTTAATTAACAATTATGTATCAATATTGGTTCATTAATTATGACGAATGCACTCAAATCACAGGATGTTGATAGCAAAAGAATGTGGATATAGTAGTGTAGGAGGTATTTTTCAATAGTATCTACAATTTTCTGTAATTGGAAAACCATCAAAATTTAGAAGTCTTTAAAAAATATTACATTGCTCATAAGAGAAGCTTCTTTTGGCAGTAGATGGTAATTAACACAGGAACCACATTTGATCAATATGTAGAGAATAAGGCACTTCAGAGCATTCAGGCCTATGTGGGATATCTATGTCACACGTCTCCCCTCAAAGCTCAGGGATCTATGTGGAAGAGGCAGAAGAAAAGATTTAAGAGAGAGAGATGGTAAATGACTTCAAGAAAACAGCATTTTTCTAGATACAACAGGGCAGCTGCACATAGGACCTCAGGGAGACTGTGAACAGCATGCATAACATCTACACAAAATCAAACCAGACAAAATCCCAGTACAAGAGAGGGGAAGTGCACAGATGGCCCCACCCTTAGCCAAGAAGCTATTCTCAATTGATAGCCATAGGGAGAGGGAAAAATTATCTCCTTTTGATATGTGATATGGAAATATCAACACATCACAGGCTCCATGAACAGGAGTAGTTGGCCAACACAAATCTCACTCCATGCATATTGTTTGGGGACTTAAATTTTTTTTATTTATTTCTATTTTATGTATGAGTATTCTGCATGTATACCTGTATGCCAGAAGAGGATATCTGATTTCACCATAGATAGTTGTGAGCTCCTATGTGGTTGCTGGTTGAACTCAGAACCTCTGGAAGGGCAGCCAGTGCTCTTAACCCCTGAGCCACCTCTCCAGTTCTGGAACTTTTTTTTTTAAGTGATAAAACATGAATTCAAATGTGTAGGGAGGTAGGGGAGGACCTATGAGAATTTGAAAGAGGAGAAAGAATATGCTCAAAATATACTGTGTGAAATTCTCAAAGGATGAGTAAAGTCATTTTAAGAATAAAGAAAATAAAAACAAAAATACAGTATTACAAATCTCAAGAGCTCTATGTGAGAATATGATTTCTTGAGTATTTATTGAGGATAATGATGATCTATTTCTACAAATATTCATTGTTTTTTATTGTTGAGCTATATATATATAAAGTGTTATCTCTGTCATGTAGTGTTCTATACGTCTAACCCTTTAGAAATGGTCCTACATGAAAAATCATACAGAGGAAAATAAAACACAAAACCATAATCTCAGAAACTCCAATTTAAAATAATCAATAGAAGTACTTAGACAGTTGCTCATCTTAAGTCAATGCAGGTACACATTTTTAATGTCTAGCTACCAGCTTTTCTTGTTTAATCTCAGGAATTATGACTTATTTCTATTTCTCTTTTATTTTGTTTCTAAAGGGCATGTTATGCTTATTTGCATTGGGGGTGTGTTTTACTGACTTGAATAATACTAATTAAATTATTTTCTCCATTTGTTTGCATTTGGTTGTTGGAAGCACAGCCTTTTCTCACCCATGAACTTACGATCTTGTCATTACCCTTGCTAAAATGATCCCTTCTTTATCTTAATCCAACCTGCTATCCCAGGGAGACACTTTCCAAAGTTTTACTTTGTTTGTTTTACTTTCTAGGTGTGTTGAAGTATGACTGACAAATAAAAATTACATGTAAAATTTACAATATAATATTTTAGTGTATTTATATGTTGTGAAATAATTTCCAAATCAGACCGATTAATCTGTGAGTAGCCTCTAAGGCTCGTCATTGTGTTTACAAGAAGAGAAGACATTATATTTTATCTTTCTCTGCCAATAGAAAGAATAGATTATATTAGCTGTATTCATTCTGCTGAGAATGAAGGCCCTAGGACGTGTTCATCTGGTAAATGAAAGTTTGTATCCTTTAAACAACAGCTGCTTATTCTCCCTAAACACCACGCCATACCCTTGGAGATGACCAATTACCATGGACCTGTTGGTTTCAGTGTTGATTTGCTGCAGAGATTGTATATTGGCCTTTGTGTGTCTGGATTATTCCAATTAGCATAGTGTTCTTCAGGTTTAGCTACATTGTTACAAATGTTTTCTTTCTGAAGTTGAATTTGGCTTTGAGGGTGTTATGTTCCTGTCAGTGCTCATATTTAAACACTCCATCTCCAACTAACGGGATCTTTAAGAAAGTGGAGCCTCAATAGAGGGAAGGTGTTAATGGTGGTAGGCCTTGAGACTTTGTAGCTCGGTCTCACTTCATGTTCTCTTTGCTTCTTGAGTACAAAGACAATGTCATGAACCAGTCTCCTGCTCTTACCACCATGACTTACCTGCTGGCCACTAGGGCTATGTCTTCTCTGCCACAAGGGACTGCATCCCTCTGAAACTGTAAGTCAAAAATAAACCCTCTTTCTCTTAAGTTGCTTCTGTTAGTGTGCTTTCTCAAAACAATGAAAAAATAACCAAGGTATTGTTTTTATCAACTTGACAGAGTCTAGAGTCATCTGAGAGGACAGACTTAATTCAGGACATCTCTGTGAGGAATTGTCTTGATTGCATTGATTATTGGAGGCTATTTAGGTTTCCTAGTGGCTTCACCTAGCAAGTCTGCATAAAGAGGATAATTGGACCACAGGCCTGAGTACCAGGTGTCTGAGATGGTCTGCACTTGACTGTGCTGGGGGGGAGGGTGGTCTTTTGCTCCACTCCTTGGCATTCCTTTAACAATCCTTTGCCAGAGACAGTCTAGGCCCAATGGATTAGGATTTACGCCCTCTCGAGGCGATCCTGTATTTTTTTTTAAATCTTTTTCTCTCCCCTCCATCCTTCTAAGTAATATTTCCTGCTGCTCCTGCTGAAGAGTATTCTGGGGAAATGTGGGGGATGGCCCCTCACAATTAATGTAGGAACCCATTTTATTAAGCAATGTTTCCTGGACTGTGTAAGAAATTCGGCTAGGGACAAACATGAATCAGTCAGCAAATTGCATTCCTTCATATTTTCTGCCCTGATTAACATTACTGTAACTTTTATCATTGGTGGACTGTGAACTGGATGTGTAAGTCAAATGAACCATCTCCTCTCCAAGTAGCTTTTGGTCAGACTGCTTATCACAGCAACAGAGAAGTAACTAGAACAGAAATTATGGGGGAAAGAAAGAGAAAGACACACATGGAAAGTTTCTGTAAGGCAAAGGGTGCCATCATTCAGACAAAGAGAAAGTTTACAGAATGGGAAAAGAGTTTTAGCAACTGTGCATCTAATAGAGGACTAACATTATATATATATATCCCTCAAAAAATGGATATCAAAAACCAAATAATCCAATTTAAAAATGGGGTACAGATTTAAATAGAACTCTCAAAAGAGGAAACTCAAATGGTTAAGAAATACTTAAAGAAATGTTCAACAACTTTAACCATTGGGGAAATGAAAATCAAAACTACTTTGAGATTCCATCTTATATCCATCAGAATGGCTAAGATCAATAAAACAAGTGACAGCTCATGCTTCCAAGGATGTGAAGTAAGAGGAACACTAATCCATTGCTAGTAGGAGTGAAAACTTTTACAGCCACTGTGAAAATCAGTTTGGTGGCTCCTCAGGAAGTTGAGAATCAATCTACCTCAAGAACCAGCTATATCACTTTTGGTCATATACCAAAGGATGCTACATTTTACTACAGAGACACTTGCTCAACCATGTTCATTTCTGCTTTATCCACATAACTTACCCAAATCAGTTGCCTGCTCATCAAAAACAATATGTAGGGTTGGGGATTTAGCTCAGTGGTTGAGCGCTTGCCTAGCAAGCACAAGGCCCTGGGTTTGGTCCTCAGCTCCGGAAAAAAAAATCTGCATATTCAATGCAATTCCCATCAAAATTCTATAAAGCCAACATCAACTTATTAAATACTTGTATATCTTGGGTTTATTTGTACTAATTTTTGCTTTGTCTTATTATATTTTATTATTATCCCATAGGAATCTTTTTGTTTTCTAATGAGAGAGAGAGAAATGGAGTGGATATGTATGGGAGGGAAAAAAAGGGAGGAGAGGTCCTGGAAGGATTAAAGGGAGGGAATACCATAATCAAGATATATTTCATTACAAGGAAACAATAGGGAAGAAAATAGAAAAAGAGGTAAAGTACCCAATTTTGTATCCAATATGACACTAAATCAGTGGTTCTCAACCTTCCTAATGCTGTGACCCTTTAATATAGTTCCTCATGTGGTGGTGACCCCAACCATAAAATTATTTTTGTTGCTACTTTATAGCTGCAATTTTGCTATTTTTATAAATCATACTGTAAATATCTGTGTTTTCTTGTGGTCTTAGGAGACACTGGTGAAAAGGTTGTTCAACCACATGTTGAAAACTCTTGCCCTTAGAATGAAGTAACACTTTCAGCAAAATGGAACTACAAAACTAATACTAAAACAAACAAACAAACAAAAAAGACCCTATAACCTTTCTATGCACCAATGACAAACAATCCAATTCACAATATTCTTAAAACAAAACAAAAATCCCGACAGGAAAGCATGCCTGGCACTAGAAACCTAGCTAACTACTCAGTGCTAATGAAGTCATAGTTATTGGAGGAGAATCTACAACCACTAGTTTTGAAACCAGCATCATCCCTAAGGACAATGTACACACATTTGTTCTTACACCCATAGATAGGAGGAAAAGTCTTTACTCCTTACCAAGAAAACTTCTCTTTACAACAGACAGAGACCACCACAGTGGATACATCTACAAAACACTCCTACACCTAAGGCTCAGGGAACATTGTACTGGGGGTTAAGGACTGTAAGAACCTGGGGATTAGGGAATTGACTATGAAATTGTGTCTCCTAGTAATCTCAGAAGCTACAACCCAAAAAGTCTCCTCAATATGGCTGCCCACATATGAGCTGAACAGGACAACACGATGGGCATGCCAACATGGATGGCAAAAGCCCAGGAGATCTCAACCCTAAATAAAGAACTATAGGCAACTTAGAAACACTGGGAGTGGGAGATGTGGTCCCCCAGGGAAAAGCTTATCAATTGGTTTTCCAGTTTCAGCACAGAAAACATACACACATGTAATGTTATATGGACCGATTAAGTTACAGTTGGGACATATATGGGTATACATATATTCATGCAATAACAGCTAGTGAAAAAAGAGCCCATACATTTGAAGGAGAGCAAGAAGAGATACATGGGAAGATTTGGAGAGAGGAAAGGGCAATGGGAAATGTTCTGATTATATTATGTTCTAAAAAAGTTAATACAAGAACCCCCAAGCAAACCTTGCTAAGGAGATAAAGGGCATCTAGAGTGAAAACTTTAAAACTTCAAAGGAGGGAGCATTAGAAGATTGGGGAAGACTTCCTATGCTCCAAGGATTGGGTAGAATTAATATTGTAAAAATGACTGTCCTTATACATTCAGTTCACTAGCCCATCATTTTGGATATATCTTGGCTTTTTGTCACTCTTTATATATTCAATCTTCCCAATTATATTATATTATACATTAGTCTTCCCAAGGACAGGGCAGTTGATAAAAAATTTGGCCTGTTCTGTAGGCTGTGTCTTCATGCTGGTGTTTATTCCTTTGCTACAAATAAACTTCTTAATGCCTAGTAATCCAGTTTGGCAACCTTTGGAATTACTTTTTTGTATATGGAAGCCCTGTTCAGAACATCCCTATGTATGCCTATTCCTCTAGCAGTCTCAGTATTTCATGTTTTGTGTTAAGGTTTCAGTCAACTTGTAGTTGAATTTTTTTGTTCAAGGAGAAAGAAATGTCTATAAATTCCTTCTTGTGCATAAATTCATTCTTCTACCTGTGGATACCCAGTTTTCTCACATTTGTTGCAGATGCTGTCTTTTGTCCAATATATGTTTTTGACACCTTATCAAAAATTAGATGGCTTGAGCTGACAAGATGCCTTAGGAGGTAAAATACTGAGTTGCTAAACCTGAAGAGTTTAGTTTGTCCTTCGGTCCCACATGGTGAAGGAGAGAACACATTCCTATAAGTTGTCCTCTGATCTCCACACATGTGCCTTAGCATTGATATGTATCACATACAAACATATGCATGTGTATACACACACACACACACACACACACACACACACACACACACACACACACACAAACAAACACACACACTATATATTGTAATACCCATATGGGTTTAATTCTAGATTCTCTGTTCTCTTCAGCAGTCTAAATACCTGAGACCTTGGCAGTATATTGTCGTCTTCATCAGTACAGTTCTGTAGCACAATTTGAGTTCTGCTATTATGATACTTCCAACATTACTCTTTCCTCTTAGAATTGATTTGGACTTTTGTAGTCTATTTCCCCACGGATATTTGGATTTTTTTTTAGATTATCATGGGAATTTTGTTGGCCATCTTCTTACTGTATATGCATTTTGGCAAATAGTCATTTTAAGATATTAATTCTGACAACTCAAGAGTGTGGATGATCTCTCCATCTAGTGTCTTCTTCAATTTCTTTCTTCACTGTCTTAAAGTTTTCATTCTTGGTGGTTTTTATCACCTTCCTTAGGCTTGCTCCTAGGCTTAAATATATAAAGGGAATTTTTCTAATTTGTTTTTCAGCAAGTTCATTATGTTGTTATATAAATTGTTTTATGTTGCTTTTGTATCCTACTATTTTACTGAAAATGTTTATCAGATCTAAGAGTTTTCTAATGCACTCTTTATGGTCTTTTAAGTATAGGATCATGCTATCTGTAATTAAGGATAATGACTTCTTTCCTATTTGTGTACCCCCTTTCTTTTCTTTCTGCTTGAGCTAAGATTTTTTAGCATTGTGGTGAATAAGAGTGCAGAAAGTGGCCATCCTTGTCTTATTCCAGATGTTAGAGCAAATGTTGTTGTGGAATACTATTTTAATTGGGAAAAGATGTGTTACCTTTTGTGCGTGCGTGTGTGTGTGTATGTGCTGGGGAATATTACTTTTCCTGAGTACAGCTGTGTTACATTTGTTTGTGCTACATTTGTTTAACTATGTAAAGATGTGTTGCATTTGTTTCACCTTGCCTGCCTAAGGCACCTGATTGCTCTAATAAAAAGCTGAATAAAAAGCCAATAGCAAGGCAGAGAAAGAATATGTAGGGTTGGCAGGCAGAGAGAAGAAGTAGGAGGAGAAATAGAGGCTTAAAAAGAGAAGGAAGAAGAATGAGAGGAAGAAGAAGGAGGAGAAAACGAGAGACACACCCGGGGCAAGAAGCCAGGCAGACCCCAGCCAACTGGACATGAGAAGCAGCAAAAGTAATATAAGAAGAAAAAGTAAAAAGCCCTGATGCAAAGGTAAAGAGAAACAGGTTAATTTAAGTTAAAAGAGCTAGCCAGGCCGGGCGGTGGTGGCTCATGCCTGTAATCCCAGCACTCAGGAGGCAGAGCCAGGCGGATCTCTGTGAGTTTGAGGCCAGCCTGGTCTACAGTGCGAGATCCAGCCCCATTTAGTACAATATTGATTACAGGTTTATTTTATATAGTTTTTATTAGGTTGGTATCTATTTATTCTATTCCTATCTTCTTCTGTTCTTTTATTATGCAAGGAAATTGAAGATTTCTTTGTCTAGCTAGATGAGCATGAGATGCCTCTCCCTTAGAGTCAATTTACATGCTGTATGACATATATTAATTTGTGTACATTGAACTAACCTTACACTCTGGAGATGAAACCAAATTGGTCATGATGTATAATCATCTTAATGTTCTCTTAAATTCAGTTTTTAAGTATTTAGTGATAATTTTGATCATCAGAAAATTTGGTTTACAACTTTAGTTTTTGCTCTGTCCTTACCCAGTTCTCATATCATGGTGATACAATATTTATAGAATGAGCTTGTCAGTTGTCATGATTTTTATTGTTGTTTTGGTTTTGGTTTTGTATAATTTGAGAAGTATTGGTATTAAGTTTTTCTAAAATATTCCATTGAATTCAGCAGATAATCTGTGTCTGGCCTTTACTTTCTGGGAAGACTTGATTTCTTCTTCAATATCTTGACTTACTGTGAGTTTGAGTTGCATGTGTCATCTATCATCTTGATTTTATTTTGGTATGTCATGTGCATCAAGGAATGTTTCCATTCCTTCCAGGTTTTCCAGTTTGGGGAATCTCTGGGTCTTAGTCTCTTCTCTTGTCACTGTACTAAAATGCCTGACAAATGGAACTTAAGGGAGATATGGTCTATTCAAGCTTACAGCTGAAAGTGCAGTTCATCATGGAGGGAAATCAAAGGACCAGGCGTTTGAAGCATCTGGTCACATTGTATCATCTGTCAGAAAGCAGAGAGAGATGAATGTGTTCTAGAGTTCAGCTAACTTTATTCATTTTACACATTCCAGGATTTGCTGAACCCTAGTCCATGGGATTGCAGATACTCTCAAGTTCACAATTGATGCTAACTCTCACAACCAGTTTTCCAATACTTCTGTGCATTTCATTTGATTCTGTTTTATTATTTCCTTTTCTGCTTCCGATTTCACTCCCTTCTTTTTTTGTGGTTAGGTTGACTAGTTGTCTGTGGATCTTATCTGTTCATAGATCCAGTGCTTCATTTGATTTTGTGTAAAGCTCAGTAGTACACTTAATGTGTTCCTGTATTTTGCCTTGCCCAGGCAGTGTCCAGAGTGGATCCTTATCAGGCTGCTCCTTCAACACCATCCTGGAGACTCTCAGCTTAAGGCTTTAGCATCCCTCGTCTTTTTCCAAATCCACTGTCTTCTCTGGCCATGTTTCTACCTATGAGGAATTCAACCTCTGGTTGTGTCCCCATGATCCTGCTAATCTTCTCCAATGTGCTATTTTTGTAGATTCCTTTCCAGGAAGGGGTGATGCCTCTCTGAAAGCCACTATTGACTCTAAACCTGTCAGGAACAGTACAATGAAGTTTAACATCAGTTGATGCCCAACTTGATTGCTTTTGCTTCTTTATAGAATCAATCTCACTTAGGCTTGCCTGTCTTTCTTTCTTTCTTTCTTTCTTTCTTTCTTTCTTTCTTTCTTTCTTTCTTTCTTTCTTTCTTTCTTTCTTTCTTTCCTTCCTTCCTTCCTTCCTTCCTTCCTTCTTTCTTTCCTCCCTCCCTCCATTCCTCCTTCATTTCTTCCTTCCTGCGTTTCTACTACATTCCCTATTTCTTTATATATTCATTTCTTCCCTTCCTTCCTAATTTTCTTTTTTATAGTAATTATATTAATTGATTTATTAAAAGAGCCTCCTAATGTTGCATGGATCACATATACAATCTATATCACATATATTATATATATAAAATCACACATATATATAATCTCCAGAAATCCAGTGGTAAATTTATTACTTGATTTTTAAAAAATATTTTATGTTTTTATTGAAAATAAAGTTATTTTCATATAATATATTTTCATCCTATTCACCCTTTAATCTTTTCCCAGATTCTACCCATCTCCTTACCCTTCCAACTCTATGCCATTTTTATCTCTCTTGAGAAACTAAATAGGCAAATAAAAAAGACATCAAAGATTTTATTTTTAAAAAAAGAACAAACAACCAAACAAAAGAAAAAAGCAAAAAAGAAAGCAGGAGAAACAAACACACACACACACACACACACACACACACACACACACACACAAATCATAAAAATCTCAAAATCAGGAACCATAATATACAAGGAAAAGACTAGTAAGGTAAAAGAAAAAATTCCCAAACAAAGAAATATGAGATAAACAATCTTCAAAATTATGTTTGAATATATTATGTGTTGGCCATCTACTGATGGGTATCAGGCTGGCCCTTAAGTGTGGCTTGTATACCCAGTGAGACTCCATGGCCTAAACTAATTTTCCTTTTTCAAGAGGCTATTAACTGGAAGCAGAGTCTTCCTTTGGGATGGAAGCTTCTGTCCTATATTTCTGTTTACTCAGGTCTTTCTCTTAGGGGGAGAGAGTCTCTTGTTTTTCTTCCAGTAGGTCATAAAAGTAGCTTCTAATTCAGTCCCTTACCCAAAAATTCCATTTAAAAATGTTCCATTTGTATGTGTCTGCTATGATTTAGATATGTTGTTTTTAGACTGCCCCCTGCGAAGACTCATATTTTGAAGTCCTAGTCTTCAGTGAACTTTGGTAAGGGATTGATGAGGAATACTATTCTTCAACAATGGATTGTTCCACTAACAGAGTTGAGCCTCTTATAGACTACGTACAATTTGTTGTTCGAATCTTAGATGGTCTTTTAATAAAAAACCCAGAGCCAGATATCAGGGTGAAGGCTGAAAGATCAGAGAAGCAGAGCAAGCTACAGCCACCACCTATTACCTCACCAACTCCATGAATCCTCAGACTGACAGCATCTAAGTCCTCACCCAAAAGGGTTTCAGCTGAACTGCTTTAGTTCCTGTTTCCTCAAGCCTTATATGCCTTTGCAGCATGAATCTTAACTGTTCTTATTAAAAAATCAAACCTGAGCCAGGCATTGGGGTGAACACTGGAAGATCAGAGAGACAGAACAAGCCACAGCTAACCTCACCTGGCCAACTTCTCAGCTGATTTTGTTTCCTCAGACTGGAAGCCTCTGTGTTCTCATATCCAAATGGCTCTAGCTGAACTGTGCTGCTCAAAACCTAAAAGCTTACCCAGCCAAATGCTTCTAGTTTCTGGTCCTCATGCCTTATATACCTTTCTGCTTTCTACCACCACTCCCTGGGATTAAAGTCTTGCTTTCTAGGATTAAAAAACTGAGTTACCATGCTTAGCTGTAGTCTTAAACACATGGATTTCTGCCTCTGGAATGCTAGGATTAAAGGTGTGAGTGCCACCATTTTCTAGCCTTTGTATCTAGAGGCTGTTCTGTCTCTGACCCCAGATAAGTTTACTAGGATGCACAATATTTTGGGGAACACAATACCACTACATACCTTTCTCCATCCTGCCATCACTTCCTGGGATTAAAGGCTTCTGCTTCCCACTACTGAGATTTAAGGTGTGTGCCACCACTGCCTGGCTCTGTTTCCCGTGTGGCCTTGAACTCACAGAGATCCAGATGGATCTCTGCCTCCCCAGTGATAAGATTAAGGGTGTGTGCCACCACTGTCTGGCCTCTGTGTCTAATCTAGTGGCTAGGTCTGTCCTCTGATCCTCAGGCAAGCTTTATTAGGGTACACAATATATCACCACAACAATTAGATCTTTTTTTTTTCTTTTCAGTGTATCTAACTATTGTTTGTTTGATTGGAGAATTTCTTTTATTTATACTTAGTAGATTAATTAGTGGTTGTTAAGAATATATTATTGACATTTTGTTATTTGCTTTTGTTTTCTTTTATAGATCCTTTGTCCTCACTTTATGATTTCTTTTGTTATCTTATGGTTATGTATTCTGGTATGCCTCTGCTTCAAGTATTTTACCTCTGTTTTTTGTGCATCAGCTATAGATTTTCTTCTGTTTGTTGTTACCATGAAGCTTACACAAAACATCTGAACATTTCAAACAGTCTACTTTAAATCAGTAATTATTTGTCTGTTACCTTAGGAAAAACTCAGTCATTTTATTCCCATTCTCAGTATTTTAATGTCAATTATGATGTTTTTAAGCTGTATATTAATTCTCAAATTACATTATTTTAATGCTTCTTGGTTTTTTTCACTAGAACTGAGTGATACACAAGCTACCATTTTGGTATTAGAAATTTTTAAATTTTATGTCAATATGACCTTAGTCATTGACCTTAGTCAATCACTTTTGTACTTTCCTATGTTTTCATGATAACTACTATTCCTCAGTGTCAACTTGAAAATAAAACTTTAACATTTCCTATGAGGCAAGTCTAGAGGTGATTTGTTTAACTGGATCAGTACAGAGTGTGTGTCTTTACTTCATTTCTGAAACCTATTTCTTGATTAGAGTTTTTTTTTTTTTTCATGAGGTTCTTCTGATCACTTCAGTATTATTTTATGTGGGGTGAGAAAGTGCAAATTTGGAGCAGTTGCATGTATGCCTGGGTATTCACTATGTTGTCACTTCACCCATGGAACAGATCACAAGCCGAAAGGTTCTCTCTTGGCACCAAGGTATGCAACTGTCATGGTGATAAAGCGAAACTGTCCTTCATTAGTTCTTAGTGTGCCTGGTCTCATGTTTCTGTTCCAGCGACATGGCGACTTTGCTCACTCCCATCTCTGGTTGGTGGTCAGAATCCATGGCCTGTGTAGAAAAATAACAATCCTATTCTTGTCCTCTGTCTTGCCCATTTTCATCAACATTTTCTAATGCACCACATCTGCTTGGTTTCAGATATTTTCACCTCTAGACAAAAAATTAGCTATACTGATATTATTCCCAGTGCTGTGGTGCTTAAAAATCTGTTTTGTGGACAGGATATAGATCTTGTTACTCTGCAGCTCTCTTGTGCCATGTGTTCATGATGTGGTACCACACACCAATAGTGCCTTCTGTCATGCTTACAGACTATTACTCTGCTTTTTTTCCTTTTTAAAATAATTTATTTTTAAAATTTCACATATGTTTCCTGTATTTACATAATTTCCCTTCCCATCCTCCCTCCAACCCCTTCTATGTTGACCCTCACCATTCCTTCTTAATTTCATGGTATTTTCTTTAATTTTTAGTGTTAAACACACATGCATACATGCACACATACATATATATAAATAAGTACATAAATACAACAAGGGGAGTACATTCTCATGTGTGTATGTATTTAGGGCTGACCATTTGGTATTGGATCATCATTTAAGGAGCTCATTGCTTGGGATGGCTCTCTCCCTCTTAACACTTATTAAATGCCTATAGACCTTTATCTAGGGATGGAGTTTTTTGAGAATTTCCCCATCTATATTGCCATGTCAGGTGGTGGTGGTATTTTTCAGGCAGCCATATTATTGAGAATCCATGGGTGCAGTTTCCTTGTCATAGAGAGAAGACTGTCTCAGAGCAGATGCCCAGGTCCTCTGGCTTTTATAATCTTTTTGCCCCTCTTCCATGAGAAATGTATACAAGTAATGTTCATCACTTATCTAGCCAAGTATAACCCCACCCAGGCTGTTACAATATCACTAGAGTCAGAAAGAACATGGATTAAAAGGGCCAACTCCATAAATGTTAAAAAAAAAATCGGGAGGGGACCTCCTAGGAATAAACATGGCTATTCTAAAGAATTGTTCAAGGCATAAAGCCTGGAGAGGAAGTCGGACAATTTCCTGGTGATTTGATATCTTGACTAGCACAGGTAACATTGCTACATAAAGAAAATCATTCCTCATCCACTGCCGACTACTGGACTACTGCTAGGGTCGGAGCAGTTCTGTGGTGCACATACATTCACAGACACAAACAGTGCAAATCACAGGATCTGATCCTATCTAGATTTCAAGGCCACTGAGAGTCTCTGCAAACCACTGTGGTAGCGCCATTCTGGTAACACAGTCCCATATAGTAGTAATTCATACAGTGATGTCAATGAAATATGCTATGTCTATCATGTGTATCTGTACTTTCAAGGGTCAGCCTTAGGGCCATAGGGTGACATATAAGCAAAAATTTCGGGGGGCTCATAGTGACCAAATGCATAGCAAAGTTAAAGGGTCAGGCATTCAATACATGAAAAGGGAGCTGGGAACATGACTTAGTTGGCACTGGTAGCTCCAGCTACTTCTAAGCTACCAAAGTGAGAAAGTTTGGCACTTTAGACAAAGACTTTCCAAAGTCCAGAACTCCTTGAAGTGGATGACAAGTGCAAAGCTGTCTGCTGATTTGTTAAAAGACCAGCCCTGCATCTCTTTAACACCTTTCTTCTATTCAAGCCATAGGTAATGCCTCTTGCTGACCCCAGATACAAAAGTGCGCTGAACATTTTCCTTGATACACTTTTGTTTGTTTTCCTGACTTTGTGCTGGGGGATGGGGGATGGTTGCCTCTGTTCCAGACCTTGGGGGAAGAAAATGTTGAAAAACATTTGTGAACCCTTTAAAGTAAAGTGTATCCTGGGTCTTATCCCTTTAGGCCCCCGCTGTCTAATAACTAATTGGTAGAACTCACTCACACTAAGATGTTAATCCTGATAATATCTTAATTCCTGATAATGCACTTTTATGTAACAAGATCTTTTTTTAATGCTTCACAGGAAGTTGTCAGCCCTCTGATGATCTTGTTGAAACATGGAGATTCACAATTAATGGGCCAGAGAGCATTGCTGTTCTCCAGATACTTGTCAGGGATTATCTTCTGACATTCAAGGGTGAATACCTTTAAGCTCTCATGTAAGAGAAACAACATCTACTTGAGAGTCAGGGCTTCTTGGGGGTTGTGTTATATACATTACACCCAGTTATACAATTACTTCAACCCCCAGCCCTGAGTTATACCAGATACTAATATGGTATGTGACCTGAATAAGTTTCTACACATTGTTCTTCTCAAAATCCAAAATACTATGTGTAGAATTGCTTTTCCAGACTAGTGTTTTGATGTCTTACCTTTGGAAGGGTGATCCTAATCAAACCTAGTACTGTTTTCTCAAAGGATGCTGTTTACAAATTACAAACTCTTACGAAAATTCTAGAGTTGAGGAAAATTCAATCCCTGCAGATAAGAGGTCAATATTTTTTTTTCTAGTAACTTCTTCACTTTCATAAACAGGATATGGAGGTCATCATGCATCTTTGCTTCTGTACCTGGAAAACCCACAGCTCACTTGCAGGCTCATTATCCAGCAAATTTAAAATTGTGACGTGTAGCCCAATCTCATTTCAGCTTCCATCTTATTTTTTGTCTTTACTTTCTTGTTTCATTTTGCCTTGGGTTAAAATGTATTTAATATTTCTGTAACATTTACATACTTGTAAATCTCTTTATAACTCATTTGGAATAAGGCTGGTGGTGAATAATTAAGAAAGTATGACTAAAGTGCTTTCTATAATCTCTATGTTGTGAGGAAGATTATGGGCCTTGGGAATACACAAGTCTGGATCCACTAATTGGATCTGCCTTCTATGAGTTTTGTGACCTTTGTCAGGTATCCTAACATGATGGGGACATTTTTACAGAAGTACCCTGTGTGAGCTCCCACCACAGCCTGCCTTGGCCGTGGCAGCAGCTGCATCATCAAGTGCCACCATGTCAGCTATGTGACACATACACCCCTTAAAAGTGTCGTCGGTCACAGTGCTCCCACCTTGTTCTGTCTGTCTGCCTGCCTCTCTCATATCCCCACTCCAAGAACACCTTGCACTCTTTCACTCTCCTCTTCCCCCTCCCCCAATAAACTCCTTGCACTAACTCTTGTTGCACGCGGTGTGCATACCCGGCAGGGCCCGCAGGTCCCCACTCCACCGCATTTCACCCTTTCTCCATGACTTCCTAAGTGCAGACTGATTTCATTCGCTGTGTTCCCAATGCCACCCTTCTTAGCTTCTCTCTGCATAGTCCTTCCTAATGCTTCTCTCTCTCTGTAGTGCGCAGTAAGGTGGTCCTAGAGAGTTTTCACTTAATGATGAATACCAATATGAGAAAAGGCCATGTGATCTGGATGCAAGATATATTCTGTAAGAAAACTCAGAGCAAGACTAAAAATCCTTCATTTACACTATGATAAAGGATACAATTCTAAACTCTTAATTCCCTATTCCACACAAAAATCCATAGCCTGTTCTGTTTCCTAATTTATGCTACTGATTTCACTGAGTTCAATCAGAACTATAAAACAAAACACTTAATTTGGGGTCTGTCATCAATATTTTCCCCCATCAATATAAACAGAAGCACTCCTCAGCAGCATGCTATACATCAAAGAGATAGTGCTCTATCCTTGCAAACAAACAAAAAATAATATATCACAGCCTAACAAGCCACTTTCTATCTAATGAATGAATTTACAGTTTCAAAGAATAGTAAACCTGTCAGAGGAAATTAAATGATATGTTGCATCAGAGTAACTTCTTGCGGCTGCCATTTATGTTCTGCTGTTAGTGAGAGTTTGTAAAATAGAATATGTGGACTTTGATAATAAACCTGTCTTTGATATTGTTAAGGTTGTCTGTTGCAGAGATTAAAATGGCAGGTGGTGGATGTATCAGGCCACCGTAAATGTAGTCCTTTTGCTCTGTTTTAAGTCGTTGTGGTAAATGGTTCTGCGATTGGTCCTTTTAACAGCACTTTATTTATAATCCCATTTGTGACTCGGAGAGATTTCACCTCGGAATCACACTGCTCCAGCTTTTGTGCTTCTGAAAATGTCACTGCTGTCGTTTGTCAAATACACCTGAAACCTGCCTTTTCCATAAGTGACATCTCCCACTCCTTCTGGGTGAAAAGTTTCATTCCTTTTTATTCTTTCCAAAGGAGGATTCTTAATAAGAAGCAGATATTTGGGATCTGACTTTTTACATCGAGGATGAGAAATGAATTTCTTCTCCATTAAAATGACTAAGCATCAGTGATTTCAGTGCAACACAGTTAGACAACATTGGATTTCTTTATTTTACTTTTGCTTTGTGAGGGGTTGCATTTTTTCTTTTTCTTTCTCTTTCCTTTTTCAGATTTAGCAAATTGATTCTGTTTCTTGCAGCTGACAAAAAAAAAAAATGTCAGGGAGCAGGAGCTGCTTTTGCTCACCCAGTTAGGGATGATTCTGTCTGGAGCTGTCCTAGGAACAAGGTTTCTTTTCCTTCCGTTCACCTGCTAAAGTCCACTTCATCTCACTTTTTTCCCCAGAGCTAAGGATTTGCAATTCCTGCAGTCATGTTTTCAGATTTACAATCGGCTGATTTATATTTCTTAGTTCCCTGGGTTAGCTTCTTCAGTTCTGGGTCACATCATCTGTGGGATGTGGACAATATCTTCCAACATCTTGAGGGATATCATGAGGCTTAATTAGTGTTTGCAGTTCTCACTGAAGCTCAGAGCTGTGAGATGCTTGATAAATTCAAAATACCACTATGCTAATAGCAGCCTCTGTTACGAGAAAGCTGTTAAATACAACTCCCCCCCACCCCCCCACCCCGGAGCTCAGTGACCTTTCTATCTATTCTACTGATTCCATGCCATCTCCCAGAGGGATAGTCTGTGCCTTTCCAGCCTGGATTCTTCTCTGACTTCATAAATGCAGCACACCTGCAAAGCATGTACTGAAATATAAGGGATTTATTTATTTAAGTAATGCTTGTTCATCTGGAACGTAATAGCAGCTGGATTCCCGCTGTATCAAGAATCTATTTGTTCCAGCAGGTCACTCAAATGTTGTTTATCAATTTTCATTCCCACTAACAGAATTAGGCTTTCAGACCATTTCAAATCAGTTTTCTCCCCTTCATTTTGGAGACCTTCGATGGAAGGGATGCGTTTAGCACAGCCGAAGCACATTTCTTGCCAGTAGAGTCTCCATTCTCTGCCCCAGAACTGAGACTTTTAAGAAAGCATCTACTCACTAAAATATCAATTGTTGTACACATTGTTCTGTTTCTTCAGGGTTCCTGAAATTGGTCCTTTTAAAATTACGTGCTTTGTAATTTCATTGATGCAGAATAAAAACATAAGGTTTTTAATGGTTATGGTTATGGTTATGATTATAATAGGATGTGCTTTTTATGAATTATTTTAACCTGTTGTTCAAACTTACAACTTTGATACAAATTTAATTATTATTAAAAATAAACTATATATCTCAAATGAGAAACCATTTCACTTTTTTTCATTTTTAAAATTCAACCAGGTTTAGCCCAATCATTTGAGATATTCTGCATAAGGTTAGTAACCATGATGACTTTATAATGTGATTAATGGTTAACCTTGGTTAGCAGCAGGGCAACCCAAACTAGAGATCACAGTCAAGAGTTTTATTCGGTACTGACAGACATTTTTGCTTTAAAAAAATAAAAGGCATGCAAAGGTTTTAATAAAACAATAGCTTCCAAAGTCATACAAATACTCTCATGGCAGACAGAGAGTACCTGGAGAAAAAATGGTGGAAATTTCAATGAGGTCCAAATGTGGATGTGAGTTGTGTCTTCAGTGTGGATGGTGGCGATGAGGATATCCACCTCTGCAGATAGAATTGCAGATGCTAAGAAGCAGCTCCTGGTGTCATCATGACCACGGCCATCTCTCCACTGACATGAGAAGCAGTGTTGACACCTGTTGTCACACATGATCAGGACTCAGTTATGTGTGGTGGGTGATAATGTTATGTTCATTACACTAATGAAAAATGAAGAATAGGTAGGACATATGGTCATCTCAGGGTTACAAATCTTGAAAGCAGAGAGGTAAAGTGTAACAGAAATTGCTGAATGGTCTTATTAGTAGAAAAAACCTGGAGCCAGATATTGGGGAGAAAGCTGAAAGATCAGAGAGCAGAACAAGCCAGCCAGTAGTTCTTACCCCTATGAAATCCTCTGCTGAAAGAGAGAGTTCCTTTTTTCTCACACCTTATATACCTTTCTCTGCCCAGACATCACTTCCTAGGATTTAAGGCGTGTGTGTCTTTCCAGTGCTGGGATTAAAGGTTTGTACGGCTACTGCCTGACCAGTTTCTCTCATATAGCCCAGTGTGGCCTTGAACTCACAGAGATCCAGACAGATCTCTGCCTCCTGAGTGATAGGATTAAAGGTGTGTGTCACCACTGTCTGGCCTCTATGTCTAATCTAGTGGCTAGCTCTGTCCTCCAATCCCATGCAAGTTTATTAGGGTACACAATATATCACTATGGTAAAGTGTCTAACCCAAGTGGACCAACTCTAGTGCATATGCTTTTTAAAAAGAAAAGGGCACATGTGGACAAGTGGATATGCTATAGAATTACAGTTCTTGGGTCTTTGTGACCTTGGATAGTTTATGTAGCTTCTCTGTGGTTCATTCTCCTCATATGTAAAAGGAAGACAATGCCATTCTTGTCCTGAAGTTATTAATAAGATTGTATTAGAAAATAATAGTAAAGCCTGAGGAGAGTTCTTGATACATACATAGTAAGCAGTAAATATTAGCTACTCTTACAAGAAAATGGTAATAGAGAATAATCAAATAGTAGTGGACAAAATAATTGAGTAGTAATATAATCTTGAAGCATGCAAACAGATGTGAGCATGGATGTCAGGTGCTCTTCTTTGTTGCTACTGTTATTTCACACCTGGGAACCTACATTCTAGAGTGTCTTCTATTGAAGACCATGCTAGTATTTTAGTGGTTTCCAGTGCTTGCAATGATAAACAAAATTTATAAATTTGCTTATTCTTCCTCTTGGTATTCTAAAATGAAAGTAAAAATTAAACACAGCTTAAATTCACAACAGCAATGGCACTGCAAAGGTGGCAATGATTGTATTTAAGATTTTATATAATTCCTAAGGGATTAAGAAAGCAGTGACAGTGGACAAGTTTTTGGAGCTATGGAGAGCTATGCTGTCTGCAGAGCAGCCACTTCCCACAAGTTATTGACAGGAGATTGGTAAGAACTGAAGTTGTCCCTGATTATAAAATACATATTTGATTTGTGCAGTTTGGAATGAGAAATAAATATAAAATGCCACAATAATTTTATCATGATTGCATAATGAAATATTTTTGAATATTTTTACAGAAAATATTTTATTAATATTAATTCTACTTTTTTAATGTTTTTCCTCCTGAACACTTAAAATTAGAAAATAAATCATTTTACTTATATATTTTAGTAAATTTTAACATTAATATTTCTTTAATCTTGAGAATTTTATACATATATTCAAGAGAAAATGGTTATATTTGCTGCCCATATTCCCCTCTGTCTCCTTCCAAATCCTCCCAACATGGACCCTTTCCAATTTCATGTATTTACTCTCTCACTCAATCTCCCTCTGATAAACCACTAAATCCAATTAGTGCCACACATAGGTGTATGAGTATGAGGGTCAACTGCTGGAGCTTGGGAGACCTGCCAGTGGCCAATAGTCATAGTTTTGGTGGATAGTTGTGCTCTCATCTTGTTATTTAAAAGGCTGTTAATGACCCCAGAAAATTCTTGTGTGTGAGATTCATGATGAAAAGACAGGTCCAGGTAAAATAGAATTTCCAGCTTGGGATATATTGGGGTGTGTATAATGAAAATCTGACCGTTCCTCAGATTCCTGTCCTAGCTCATCTACAGGAGTCAGGAGTAGCTCTTGTGGAGTAGGAGGGAGATCCCTCTTTCCTCAAAAATGGGGGTCAGGTTGCAGGAGGGAACTAGCTTGGAATACAGCAACACTGAAAAGTTCTTTCCAGTTTGGCCTTTGGAGTTTCCCTCCACAACTGTCTTCTGCCCTGTCCCCAGATCAGAGTGGCCAAATTGATGCACGTAGAGCTCCTCATAATCCTGATGAAACCGTTTAGCACATTGAGGAAAACTCAAGAATCACTAAACAGTTGAAGTTTCTTGTGGTGAAATGAGCAACAGTGTAATATAGCACTAGAGGAAGCAGACATGATGGAGTTTCTGAGGAAGGAGATGAAAACAAACAAAATAAGCTGAGTCAGTAGTGCCAGAGAGACTAAGAAGACATTAAAGTTACAAAGCAAGTTGCTTTTGTAAGAAGGACCATTCTGATGATGTAATATGTTGCCTAAGATGCCACCCCTGGCAGAAACTAGAAAGGGGATGTGCACTTCCTGCTTTCCGGGCTGACTGTCTTTGTCACTTCCTGTTAATCTACAATAATTCCAAAAGAAACAGTGTGGTTGATATATTGTGCACCCCAATAAAACTTATCTGGTGTCAGAGAACAGAACAGTCACTAGATAGACATAGAAGCCAGGCATGGTGACACACACCTTTAATCCCAGGACTTGAGATCTCATGTCTTGCTTGGGAAAGACACAGGCCTTTAATCCTAGGAAGTGATGGCAGGAAGAAGAAAGGTATGTAAGGCACAAGGACCAGGAACTAGAGGTCTTTTTAAGCTTTTAGGCTTTTAGCATCCATTCAGCTGAGATCCATTTGGATGAGGATTCAGAAGATTTCAGTCTGAGGAAACAAGATCAGCTGAGAAATTGGCAAGGTGAGGTTGACTGTGGCTTGTTCTGTTTCTCTGATCTTTCAGCGTTCACCCCAATATCTGGCTCCCGGTTTTGTTTTTATTAATAAGACCTTCTAACAATTCGTGCTACATCTGATACCCAATGTGAGGTGCACAATATATCAACCACATTTCCCCTTTTTTGTTTAAAATTTAAAAAGTTATAACTAATATAAGAAAAGATATATACAATAAGTATATATAATATATACAGTCAAGAATTACATTAACAATGTCTAGTCCATTAACATTTGACAGATTCAGAGAAAAAACTCCATTATATACATTAACAATGTCCAGTCCATTAACATTTGACAAATGCAGACAAAAAATTTCATTACTTATCCTATTTAAAACAAGTAGTTCCTTTTTAAAAGTAGATTCAATAATCTACCTTTTTTATCTTATCATATTCATATTCTCTTTTTTTCTGAGTAGATTCAAAAATCTACCATTTATTTTATCATTTCTATATCTTCCCTTTTTTCTTTTCAGAGTAGATTTGATAATCTACTCTTTTCTATATCCTCTTTTTTCTTTTTCTTTTTTTATAAAACAAGTACCCTATTCTTGTTTTAGAATATTTAGAATATTGTCCTTTGTTTAGCTTAGAGGGGACCATCCCTATCCTGCCCTGCCTACTGATCCACAAAAATGTATGAATCACCACTGATAGTAGTCTTTGAGGTTTCCCAAGAATCAAAAGGCTGCATGTGCTGGCCTGAAATGCATGCACTTCTCTGGTCAAGTGTGCTTATCGGATTCTGGTCATGGGGTGCCATCTGAGCCCAGGTGGAGATCAAGTGACTAGACTTAATACACTATATATGTAATATGTAATACATATATGAAATATGTATATTTCATGTGGGTAAAGAGTGGATAATTAGTCCATACACTGGTGATGGGAATGTATATTTAGGATAATAGGTTATAGTCTCATTTTAATTTTTTAAGATATTTACTTATTGTGTATATATGCATGCGTGTGTGTGTGTGTGTGTGTGTGTGTGTGTGTGTGTTTACAGATGCCTGAGAAGGCCAGAGAGCATTGGATGCCCTGAAGTTGTAGGTGGTTGTAAGCTGCCTGACCTGGCTGCTGGGAACTGAACTAAAGTCCCCTGAAAAAACGGTATATATTCTTAAGCATGGACCCACCTCTCCAGCACATTTTTTTAGTTTCTTAAAAAGTTAATCATATAATTGTCATGAGATGCAGCCTTTCAATTCTTAGCTATTTTCCAAGGAGAAATGAAAATACCCATACAGACTTGTACTAGAGTGTTGCACAAATCCTAAATGGTCTCAATAAAAACCCGGAGCCAGATATTGGGGTAAATGCTGAAAGATCAGAGGAAACAAGCCACAGCCACTTCTCACCTCACCAACTCCTCAGATGATCCTGTGTCTACGAATCCTCAGACTGAATTCTTCTGAGTCCTCAAATGAAAGGGTCTCTAGTTCCTGTTTCCTCACATCTTATATGCCTTTCTCTGCTCAGCTATTTCATTTCCTATCTCCACCTTCCTAGTGCTGGGATTAATGGCGTGTGTGCTTTTCAAATGCTGGGGTTAAAGGTGTGTGCCACCACTCCCTGGCTCTGTTTCTCTCCTAGACCGGATCAATCTCATGTAGTGGGCCTTGAACTCACAGAGATCCAGATGGATCTCTGCCTCCTGAGTGCTAGGATTAAAGGTGTGTGCCACCACTGCCTGGGCTCTATGTTTAATCTAGTGGCTGGCTCTGTCCTCTGATCTTCAGGCAAATTTTATTGGTTAAGGAGTAAAACAATATATCACCACACTTGGGTCTTTTTAATGATTATCACCCTGCCCTCTAGGAACTCTTATCCACAATAGAAACCACACGTAAATGGAAAGACGTGTTTGTGCCTTGTATACATTTTTTATTCTGGTGGGTAAGTGATAGTGTCTAGAGCTGAGATTCTAATTGTCATCAAGGGAATATATAAGATTTTCATTGTATTGTCATATTTTGAATATATATATATATATATATATCTTGGGAAATATGGCTATCCACTCAAGTCCTGATTCTAAACTAGTGGCTTTTTCATTTTCTTAATTATTTATTTTTGGTGATTAAATGTATGTATAGATTTATTGTGGTTGTATTCATCATTTGCTTCTCCCACTGTAACTAGTTCTCTGCTTCATGCTAATTATCACCTCATACAGCAAAGACTGTGTGTGTGTGTGTGTGTGTGTGTGTGTGTGTGTGTGTGTGTGTGT
>CABHPR010128734.1:2977-21031 GCA_902168415.1 Peromyscus melanophrys
AAAGAAAGAAAGAAAGAAAGAAAGAAAGAAAGAAAGAAAGAAAGAAAAAGGAGGGCAGGGAAAGAGGGAGAAAGGAAGTCCTATTCTACCCAAGACAGGGACCCAGAAGTGACTCCATAGATGAGAGAGGAGGGGGTGTTCTTTTCCCCTGATCCAATGGCTGAGCAGCCTTCTGTGTCCAGAAGTAAACACCAGCACATCAAGGATAGCAAGGACATTTTCATCTCTGTGTTCCCGGAGCTTAGCAACGTACCTGACAACCAGTGGGTACTAGAATAAGTTAAGTGAATGAGTGAGTGGACATGCAACCTAAACTTTGATTCCCCTGTCCAGAGAACAAGGACGAAATCCAAATCCTACCAACCTCGAAGAACATGGTGAGTATCAGGAAGCAGTAGAAGCCTACTCAGTATTGCATCTCCTTAGCAACTGCTTCAACTCCATTCTGTTGTTATCTCATGTTCTACTTTGAACTCAGTTTTCCATATTGTGAGTGACTTAATCATGGAGTCTGTCTTTTGCTGGTACACTTACTGGTCCCAGGTAGGAACGAGAGATGTTTGTGTGTATGCTCATACCCTATGATGATGCTGAGGGATTTTGCTGAATGAGTTCTGGAGAGCACACCCCCAAGACATCTCTCTGAACCCAAATTCTGGCAAACACATGTACCTGGGGATCTTGGAAGCTCCGGTGTCCACAGAAACTAACTAGAGCTCACAGAACAGTGATAAGAAAAGAAGTTAAATATCTAACATTCAGAAATGTTAGATGAATAAAAGAAGAAATGTGAGGCATGGGAGAGTGGACACAGAAAATATACATAACCAGGCCAGGGGGTGCTGGGGTGTGTGGTGAGCAGCTCTGGTGAATCATACCACTGCTGTGGAGAGTGATGCAGAGAGCTGAGGCTGTTAGTGTCCCAACTTCTCATCCTTAATGCCTGTTCCCTTCAACTGCTAAAGAGCTCAGTGCTCCCTGGTGGTTAGTAGAAGAGTTTGTCGAGATGAGAAATCCACTCGGAAACATTTTACATCTTCTGCACAATTGGCTCATTCACAATGTAATTGTGCTAGAAGCAAATGCATTCAAGCACTCCCCAGACAGTGTTGTGCTCATACCCAGATCTTGATAATACTCGCCAAGCTCTCCATGTTATTGTCATTTCTAGATGGAGATGATGAGAGCAGGATGCCCAAGACCTTCCTCAAAGCAAGAGATGCTTGAATATATTGCTCATCTTCAGCAGCAAATAAAGTATTTCCAGGCTCATGTTGTCTTTTTCAAAGCGGGGAAAGGTACATGGTTTTTTGTCAACATCCATATTAGTTATTACAATTTAAGTCAACTTGGTAAGAGCACTGCAAATCAGACTCCCTGAAATGTATATGTAAGCCAGAAGAAAACATTGCGTGCTGTTTTTGTCACCTGGACTGCACCTTGTCTTTTAAGACAGGGTCATTTACTGGATCCTGGAGGCCACCAATTAGGAACAAATCCTAGAATTCACCTGTCTCCAGCTCCCCGGCCCTGGGATTACATGAACTTGCTACCTACCATGCCAAGCTTTCTTTACACAGATGCTGTGGATCCAATGCAGATCCTCCCAATTATGTAGCAAGTACTTCCCCAACTAAACTATCTCCCCAGACACAACATTCATTTTGAAAAAGCAGCTGAAGTCAATTTCAGAATTATTATCAGTTCCACTAAGGCAGAGCCAGTGACAATACTCTTCAACGTGACCATTCCCTTGGTTGGAAATGGACTCCAGAGAGGGTAAGGTAATAAAAGTGTTCTCAGCCCTGACCTAAATGAGGTGAGTCAAGGCCCAACAATTACAGGCCAGGGCCATATGCAGACACCCACAACCAGTGACTCAATGCTCAGCTCTCTTAGTACGTAAGAGGAAACCATCTTGGGAGGGACACTATGAAGAAGTGACATCTACACACAGAGACTGTGTTAGTTAATTTCTCCATTGCTGTGACAAAGTGCCTGGCAAAAGCAACTTAAGGGAGGAAGGGTTTTTGCTCACAGTTTGAATGTACCGTGGTGAGGGAGTCATGGCAATGGAAGTCAGAAGTGGCTGGCCGTATTACATCTGGTCAGGAAACAGAGATGAAAGAATGATGGTGCCCAGCTCACTGTCTCCATTCCTTCTACATGAGTCTGTCTGTATGGTGGGTGTGCATGTGTATGCATATTCAAATGAATGTAGATCCACATGTGTGAGCATGCATGTAGAAGGCATAAGCTGGTATTGAGTGCCTTCCTTGAACACACTCCACCTTATGTACAAAAACAAGATCTCCCATTTAAACTCAAAGGTCATCAGTTTGGCTAGTCTAGCTAGCCAGCATTCTCTAAGAATCTCCTGTCTCCACCTCCTACATGCTGAGATTACAGGTGACCTCCACACCTACCTGGCATTTACATGGGTGCTGAAGATCTGAACACCTGTCCTTATGCTTGTGTGGCAAAAGCTTTTTCAGCTGAGCTATCTTCCCAGCTTCAAATGCAATCCAAGACCCATGTCATGGAATGGTGAGTCTTTCTTCCTCAGTGAAAACTCTTGGCAAACTCCCTCAAGACATGCCCAGGGATGTGTTTTATACTGACTGTAAATCCAGTCAAGGAAACAATGAAACTTAATCAGCACAACTCCACCCCTTGTAAACTCAACACCCAAAACCATCACTTTAAATAGTAACATTCCACCCCTGGCCCCCAAGGTCTCAATTTTCATCTGATCATACAAAATAAATTTAGTCCATTGCTAAAAGTCACTATAGTCTTTAATAGTTCCAATATTGCTCAAATGTCCAAAGCATCCAGAAACTCAAGACAAACTCTGAATTATAAGCCCCTGTGAGATTAAAAAAAATGGCTTAAACATTTTCAATACGCAGTGGTGGAAAGTAAACATTTCGATTCCCAAATGGAGGAGTGGGGAAAAGGAAAGACTAGACCAAAATTGTGATGAAATATTAGAAAAAAGCATGGAGGAAGAAAGGGTTCCCTCTGACTGACACTTTGGGGATATGGTCCATCATGGCTAGGAAGTCATGTTAACCAGAGCAGGAAGCAGCTGGTCGTACTGCACTCACAGTCAGGGAGCAGAAAGAAATGAATGCTTGCCCTCAGCTCACTTCTCCTTTTTCTTCAGTTTGGGCCTTCAGCCCACAGAATGGGCTCACCACATGTAAGGTGGGTATTTCCACCTCATCTAAACGAATCTGCAAACTCCCTCACAAACATACTCAGGAGTTTGTCACGGATGTGATTCTTGACCCAGTCAAGTGAACAATCAGTGTTATCCACCACAGACAATGCTTACAATCTGTACCTCAGAGACGCACAGTGGTGTAATTCCTGGGCCAACTCTTGATAGTTTAACAATCCTGATAACGTTGCCATGATGTTCCAACTCCACCCTTACAGACATAGTTGTAGAAGCAATCTCAAGACCTGCCCACAGGGAAGATTAGAACCTCTCACTCTGACCTACTGCCTGGACCACACATCATTCTCCTTATGCATTTCCTTTTTCTTGGTGTAAGGGATCCTTGCAGATATTGCTGAGTTGGTTTATAATCACTGTATCAGAATCCATGTTCTTGGAGTTATATCATTCCCTATGTTGGTATAATATTTAAGGTGAAATATTAATCTGTAATAATCATGTATGCATCATTCATAATTCAGAAATTCTGAGCCCAGGTGCCAAGAACATCCACATTCTTCTAATGTTAAACTCTGTTCTTGTCCAGAGAGCTCACATTTCAGTAGTCATACCAAGGGTGACATTTGGACTTATTTCTCTGCATGGGCCAAGAGAAATAAGAGTGTAACTGTGCTCCCACAGTTAATAACAGATGCCCATCCAGACACTTTGTCAAATCCTCTCAGTGAGCATGTGTCTCTCTCATTCCTTGGTCTCATCACTCTTCTGGCTTCTGCTGGAACACATTTCATGCCCAGGAGAAAACACATCAGCAAGAGAAAGACATCAGGCAAGAGAGACTTCAGCATTTCTATAAACAAAAACTACTCTAGCAAAGCCCATAGAAAATTGTTTCCTTGCACAGAAGAGTTCAATTTTTAACAGTTTTCAAGGAATCTTTAGGAATTTACTAATTTTTAGCAACTTATTTTGACCAGGACATAAGACATATATAAAGAACCAACTCTATTTTTTTCTGACTTTTGAAACTGCCTTCCAAATAAGAACAATTATGAGACCTTTGTACATTTTAAGATGTTTCATTTTAAAAATGTCTTAACTTCCAAGCAGCTAGTTCATAGAAATCCCCTTCCCTCCTGCTTTCCCATGGCCACCACCTCCTCTTGAGCTCAGAGCCTTCAAGTTTCCACTAATAGGCCTTTCTGGTACATTATGGTCAATATTTAATCCCAATTTGGCATGTTCTAAAGTCACCTAGGAGACCAACCTCTGGAGGTATCCATGAGCGAATTTGTAGATTGGGGTAATTGAGGTGGGAAGACCCACCCTAACTGTGGAATCCACTGTCCCATGGTCTGGGGTCTGGACTTAACACAAAGGGGAAAGTGAGCTGAGCACCATCATCCATCTCTCTGCTTCCTGACTGTGGCTACAGAGTCAGCATCTGCCTCCTGATCCTGCCACCATTTCTTCCCCACCATGAAGACTGCACCCCCAAACTATGAGCCAAAATGAATCCTTCCTTCCTTAAGCTGCTTTCATTATGCACTTTGTCATATCAGTACTGTTCTGAAGAGTTGTACCCACAATTACCACTCTTTCTACTACCCTAAGCTGCCCCTATGGCACATGCAAAGAGGTCAGAAACTACATCCCACAGACCCTTTGCCAGCCTGATTTCTTTTTAAACTTTCTATAAAGAGCCATTGCTATTCCTGCAACCAACAGGTGAGATGAGGTACTATGGGGACGCCAAGAAAATCATCCTTGCATCAGCCCTTTGACGATGAACAGCTGAGACTATCAGCAGTTATTTCTGGTGTCTCTGAGGTCTACTGAGTTCCACCTAGAATGACAATTCTGAAGATGCTACATGGCAATAAGAAGGAACATGAGGTCATTCACAGTCCCTGCTAGGTAAAGCATCCCACTGAAGACATCACAACATCTCTGTGCGTGAGGACCAGCCTCTTCAAACAAACACAACTCAGCACAAAGTTAAGTTTGAAACACTCTCATAAGAATATACCAGCCGGGCGTTGGTGGCGCACGCCTTTCATCCCAGCACTCGGGAGGCAGAGCCAGGTGGATCTCTGTGATTTCAAGGCCAGCCTGGGCTACCAAGTGAGTTCCAGGAAAAGGCGCAAAGCTACACAGAGAAACCCTGTCTTGAAAAACCAAAAAAAAAAAAAAAAGAATATACCAAACACCCCTATTCCATTTTCAGATCCTGTTCTTTCTCAACATGTCCTGTAGCTGCTACATAAAACATATAGTCAGGCTGTGAAATCAATTTAAGTTGTAGTACTACAAGCTGATGGACCAGGAGACATGTCAGAGGTGTAGGTCTCTAATGAATCCTTGGTGAAAACCAATGGCTAGCCTACATGAGTGAGGGCTTGGGAGACAAAAGGTGGTCATAGAACTGGTATCAGGATTTCTAAGGAAGAAGAGCAGGCAGACATTTGTGTGCTGAGTGGCTATTTCACAAAGGATAGTTGATAAGAAATCAATCCCAATAAAATGAGAAGACACTGTGGTCTGAACAGGCTAGCCTCTTTGTTGAACTGTCCCAGTGCCTATCCAATGGGCTTGACCAGAATAGCCAGGACATAGATTGAAGTTATATATGAATCCATCAACATTGACTTACACTGGCTCTTACCATTGTCAAATGTCCTGCCTTTTCAGAAAGGGAAATCATGTCATAATAGGACATCATTCCTTAGAGAAGCTGTCATAAACCTGGTACTTATATTGGACTCCTTCTAATGAAAAACCATCAATTTTCCTCACTTGAATAGAGTTGTTTTAGATTGGGATTTGACTTTTATGACCCTAAAACTTTTTGAATCATCATTCCTGAATGTCTTTACTTCTAAACAATCACATCCATAAAACATGGTTTCTTAAAATGAAGTCCATTTCAGCAGAAAGGGTAAGATATGGCTGTGGAACTATCTCAGTCAACAAAGTGGTTAAGAACCTGAGTTCAATCCCCAGAAACAACATAAAAACACAGTGTGTGTGGGCATGTTCTTGTAATCTTAGTTCAGAAGAGGCAAAGAGCAGAGGTATGCAGATCTCTGGGGCTTACTGGCCACCTAGCTTATCCTACTTGATTAGTTCTGACCCAATGAGAGCCTCTGTCTCAAAAAACAAGTAGACAGCACCTGAGGAACAACTGAGGTTGTCTTCTGGCCTCCACATGCATGTGTTGATGAATTTCTAAATGGTCTTATTAAATAAAAGACATGGAGCCAAATATAAGTGTGAAAGCCTTGGAGAGATCAGGAAAACAGGCAAAGCCACCAGCCAACCTTACCTCACCAACTCTACAACTTTCAAATGCAAGCTACTTCCTGTCTACCCATGACCATATGCCTTGCTGTTCTGTCATCTGATTTGCTCTCTCTGTCTAACTACATCACTTCCTGTCTGTCTGTACAGACCTCCATACCTCCATGGTTAACTAGTGTTGGAATTTAAGGTGTGTGCCACCATACTTGGCTCTGCTTCCAGTGTGGCCTTGAACACACAGAGATCCTGCCTGCCAAGTGATAGGATTAAAGGCGTGTGCTAAGATTGCATGACTTCTGTGTTGTGGCTGGCTTTTTCCTCTGATCTCCACGCAAGCTTTATCTATTAAAGCACAAGTAAAATATTACCACATGCATGCACACGTTGACATAGTAAGTGTACACACTTACATACTCAGAGGGGAAAAAGAAAGTAAGACAATGGCCTTGTGCCCTTGGTATCAACCATGATTATGACTTTCCCCATTATGCAGAAACCACTAGCCTTCTAGAATATTGCAATGGCCTAATAGGTACTCAACTGTAGCAAAGCCTTGGAAAAGCCACTATGAAGAATTTAAAAGTGATTTTTATAATGTCTGTGAACCAACCACCAATAAAGACCCTTTCTTTGACATTCAAATACAAAGGTGGAAGTTCCCAGCAATAAAGTAAGAGCAATCACTCTGACTGTGACCCCAAGCAACCAAACTTCACACTTCCTCTTCTGGCCTGTAACTGTGTGATCTGATGGTTTAGGAGCCTTTGTTTCTTTTTGCTTTCTTTCTTTTTCTTTTCTTTGCTTTTATTTTTTATTAAGAAAAAAATTTTTTACTCACTTTACATATCAATCACAGATCCCCCTCTTCCCTCCTCCCACCCCTCCAAACTCCCTTCCTTCAACCCACTTCCCATTCCCTCCTGCAAGAAGGTAAAGCCTCCTATTGGGGAGTTAGCAGAGCTTGGTACATTCAGTAGAGGCAGGTCCAAGTCCCTCCCCCGCCTCAAGGATGTGCAAGATGTCCCATCATAGGTAGTGGGCTCTAAAAAGCCTGTTCATTCACCAGGGATGGATTCTGATTCTGCCGCCAGGAGGGCTCTTAAGCAGATCAAGCTACACAACTGTTTGGCTCACATAGAGATCCTAGTCCAGTTCCATGGAGGCTCCACAGGTGTTGGTCTAAATTTCATGAATTCCCACTAGTTTGGTTTAGTTGTCTCTGTAGGTTTCCCCATTATGATCTTGGTGGCCCTTGCTCATAGAATCCCTGTTCTTTCTCTTTGACTGGACTACTGGAGCTCTGCCTGGTGTTTGGCTATGGATCTCTGCATCTGCTTCTATCAGTTACTGGAGATAGGCTCTATGATGATGGTTAGGGTATTCACCAATCTGATTATTGGGGTAAGCCAACTCAGGCACTCTTTCCACTATTGCCAGTAGTCAAAGCTGGGGTCATCATTGTGGATTCCTGGGAACTTCCCTAGCACCCAGTTTCTCCCTGTCCCCATGATGTCTCCAGCTATCATGGTATCTCTCTCATTGCTCTCCCACTCTATTTTTGTTCCAGCTTGACCATCCCATTTCCTTATGTTCTCATCCCCCATCCCCTACCCTCCATGGCCCTCCCTCATCCCCAATTTATTCATGGAGATCTCATCTAGTTCCCCTTCCCAGGGCAATCACATGCTCAACTATGTTCGTAGCAGCATTATTCACAATAGCCAGAACCTGAAAACACCCTAGATGCTCCTCAACCAAAGAATGGATTAAGAAAATGTGGCACATATACTCAATGAAGTACTACTCAGCAATAAAAAACAATGCTTTCATGAAATTTGCAGGCAAATGGATAGAACTGTAAAATATCATCTTTAGTGAGGTAACCCAGACTCAGAAGGACAAACATGGTATGTACTCACTCATACGAGGATACTAGATGCAAAGCAAAGGATAACCAGACTACAACCCACAGCTCCAGAGAAGCTAGCTAACAAGGAGGACCCAAATAAGGACACATGGATTGCTCTGAGAAGGGGCCTTTGTTTCTGAACAGCAAGGTTCTCCTGAGGTACACAGCAGTAGCTCTACTGAACTTTAAATCAATCTGAGCACCTGGCCAGTCAGGCAGCCAAAAGGTGAAAACAGTGGTTACTGTATAAATTTAAATGGTATTTCTTGAGTATAAAGGAAAAATAGAAATGCTTTTAAATATTGGAAGCAGGAAAGACATAACAAGACAAGAATCTAGACTATTCCCTAGGGTGTAGTAATTCCATGTCTGGTGGCCAAAGACCCAATGCAGTCAGACGCAAATTCTTCAAAATTATGTGTTCAAGTCATCCCACCTGCTGAAGAATGTTGATCAGGTCAGGTGTTAGTTGAAAACAAAGGGAATTTGGAATGGATAATGAAAAACTATGATAAGTTACAAGTATGATCTTAACCAAGTCTGTCAACTAGAGTGTGACAGTTATTTAAACTCTTGAATATATATCTCAACCAGTTTTCTAGCCTTTTACTCACTTTGATTTTATATAATATGGTTGGTGATGGTTTAGTCTTGAAGTGACAAGATACTAAAGAAGAATTATTGCTGATACACTAGGACTGTGGACATCATTTGGAGCTAGGTGCTGTTCCTATCAGGACTGTCACTCTCCTGTCACAGACAGAAGGAGAACACCTTTGTTGTGGGAGAGGGTCCTTAGGTAGAAGCATTGGGGTTATTATTCTCTGGAGGGTTGAATATAAGCATAAATTTGTTTATGAATGCTGTGAAGGCAAAGGGTAGTCTGTTCTAGATGGTGCTGGGTATGCTAGATGGTCAGCGCCATCACTGTCCTCTTGAAGTCAAGGGCTGTCTGTCTGAGAAGAATGTTTCCCAAATGGTCTCCATGTGGTTCCTATGGAGATTCTGCCAAGAGTAGGATCTCCAGTGATACTAGAAGGCAAATAGCAGTTGGGGCATGAAAATGGGCTTTGTTTTTTGAAAACAAGAATTTTTTTCTTCAACTTTAAAGTGACCCCAAATATCGAACAAACCTTCTGTATCGCTATCCTTTATCAAAAATATAGAAAATACCTTTGTTAGTAGATGAATACATAAGGAAATACATGGATAAAAAAGAGGATGAATAAGTAGATGTTTGCATACATGCATCATGGATGGACGCATGGATACATGGATCCATAGATGGATGATGGGCAAAGGGATGTATGGATATATGAGTGGACATAAGCTAAAACAAGGACTATATAATATATTCAAGGAATTTGATACCCAAAAGGAATTTTTAATGTAAGTGAAATCAAGTGATGGTTTTGAATTTTGTTTTAAAGATAAATGAGAGAGTATCAAATGTTAAGAGAACATTTAAAATTAAAGTGAAATCTCCAGAGTAGGAAAGCTCAGGTTTGCTAGGGAGGATGGTGATAACTATTAATTTGAGTTGAGAATAGATAGGGAAATGTGGACCCTGCAAGGATAGGCACCTTGAGAAAGATGAACTCCAAGCTCCTTCTATAGTCTTGGGTTTTGCTTTGTTTTGTTTTGTTTTAATTTTTCAGATATTCAGAAACCTAGAGAAGCTTGCTGGAGCTCTCCATAACACAGAGATTTCTAGCCAGTAGGGCAGATTAACCACAAAAGGGTGAATCCCTGACTACTGCAAGTGTCCACACAACAGCTAGATGACCAGGTCTGAAAATGATTCCGATCTGGAAAGCATTATCAGACGAGCTAAAAGGTTGGACAAAGGAAAGGCTTGGCTCTTTCCAAAGTACATCCTCCTAGGCTGTGTCCCTGGCTAGGTCAAATAGAAACTTACCTGCAAAAGATGCTAGATATGATGACAGCTAGTAGGAGCTATTTTTGGATGAGGCACCCATCCCATCACTCTTTAATTCACAACACATAAGTAGTTGACTACTCTGCATATGCAAGAGTGGGAATGATAGGGAAAGTGTCTGCTAAATAAAGCAACCTAATTAATAAAGCAACTGTCAAGTGCCTGCCATGCTAATTTCATCTGGCTGTGTTCTCACATGGAACCCAAATAGGCAACCATCTCACTAAGTAAAGTCGTTGCTAAAGTAACTTTTAGGAGAAAGTGCACAAACTGCAGTTATGGGGGAGAATGGCAGCAATTGAAAGTCAGAGTCTCTGCCTTTAATCTTCACTATTCAAAGAGAAGCTCCGCTCAGCTCTGCAGTGCCCCTGAGATGGGAGCCTAAGTGGGAGTAGCTTTTCCCTGCATCACCTTAGAAAGCCTTCTATCAGTGGTAGACTCAGATTCAAAGGTGTCCCTGCTGCACAAGCTCTCCAAGCAAGACCAGTGCTTAAATGTCCCACGGTATCCTAGTCTTCCTTGAGGTAACTGGGCCTCCAGACTCTCTGGCTGCAAAGTCTAAATAAAGGATCAGAAAAGTCACTTGTGCTCTAGTTACAGGCACTAGCAATCCTTGGGGCTCACTGACCAGCCGTCAAGCCTAGTGAGCAAGCTCCAGGTCCCAGGGAAACACTGCACACAAAAAACATGGTAGAGAATGACTAAGGAAGACACCCGAGGTTGACCTCTAGCCTCCACATTCACACACACACACACACACACACACACACACACACACACACACACACCAGGTGAAGGGGGTGAGCAACCATCAGAGTCTGAAAGTCTGTAAGCTCAGAAGCATGAGATGGGATAAAACTTGAAGATGATGCTCTGGTCACAGAGAAGGGATACAGGAGTTTAGCGAAGACAAATAGAAGGTGATTACTTGCTTCCTCCAGTTGGTCTGAATGCTTGCTATGATGTAAATAATAATTTCTAAAAGTCTCAGTCACCCCTTTGCTCAGATGGTGCATAAAGAAAAGGCCTTCTTAAAATTTCAATCCTGGGGGGCTAGAGAGATGGCTCAAAGATTAAGAGCATTGGCTGCTCCTCCAAAAATCCTGAGTTCAATTCCCAGAAACCACATAGTAGCTCATAACCATCTATAATGAGATCTGGTGCCCTCTTCTGATATGCAGGCAGAACAACACTGTATATATTAAATAAATAAATAAATAAATAAATAAATAAATAAATAAATAAATAAATAAATAAATATTTTTAAAAGTTAAAAAATTTCAATCCTGGAGCCCTGTCTTCCCAGTGGGACCCTTATCTAAAACTTTAAACCCACCCTATGGGATGGAAACTGGTGCTATTCAAATGTGCTCATCTTAGATACAGGAAATGATGGTGTCTGTGACATCTGTGGCCTCATCAATTACAGACTGTCTATAGCAACTCCTTTCTGGACCGTGTTGTTAGAGTGGCTGCCACCATCTCTATTCCACCCTTAACATATAGTCACCGACAATGTCATCCCTGGAGGCACCTCCAAATCTGCAGGCATCTTACTTCTTGGAATGAGGACAATTTGATGACTGATGACAACTTGGACTCAGCACAAGCTGTGCATGTGTTGAAGAAAGGAGGAATGTAGATAAAAATGCCAGAACTGGAGTCCGAGTCTTGTTCTCTCATACATGGTCCAGAGGTGATGGTGAAGTGTCCTGGTTTCTTTTCCTATGGTTGTGACAAAATGCCCTGACCAAAGTAACTTAAGGCAAAGAAGGTTTGTATTGGCTCACAGTTGAAGGTACAGTCATAGTATGGAAGTCACAGCATCAGGAGACTGAGGGAGCTGGTCACATTGCACCCACAATCAAGGACAAAGACAATGAATCCATGCCATTTTACACAGTCCATGATCTCTGTCCAGGTAGTGGTCCTGCCCACTGTTAACATGGATCTTCCCATGTCTGTTCATGAAATCAAAACAATCTCTTACAGGTATGTTCAAGGCTTGTCTCCTAAGTGATTCTAGATTTTTGTCAGGTTTGCAACACTAACCTCTACAGTTATGTGATATTAAAGAGGCCCCTTTACAATTGAGAACCTCGTTTTCCTTGTGGGTAAAATAAAATACTAATAGTTTAAGACAGGGAAGCATGAAAAACATCTTAGCAACCCAAGACTCTGTTTTGCTTGGCTACACAGACACCCCTTTCCTAACCATGCACTTAGGAACCTGTTAGCAACATGGGACCCCACACACCTGCATTGAGCTGTATGTGTACTCCACTTCAAACAACAAAGGGAAGTCTCTCCATTTAGCAGCCTCCTAATAATTCCCCTTTCTATTCAAGCATGTTCCTGGACATATCAGGGCTGATTCAACCTGGACTGTTTCAGGGTGAATGCAAAAAAAAAAAAAAAAAAAGACAAATTGTGTCCTCTGAGTGAACTTTCAGAAGTGATCTCCTAGTGACATCTTTTACCTAGGCATAACTGGACCTATATATGATTTAAAATCAGATGGATTATGGAAAAGGACATGTGCAGTAGGAGAATAGTTTACATAACCCAATTCTGTCAATCAAAACAGAACCACCCAAGCTATCTGCTCTTCATTCTTTTGGCACCACAAAAGGAATCCCTGGACAAGAACAAGGGCCCATGAAAATGCTCCAGTGGCCCATGGTCTCTTGGCAGTGTATACAAAAATTGTACTTTCGCTTTGCTTTTAAAAAAATTAATGTTACTTTAATTTTTTTGTCGGTGTGGGTCTCTTCCAATTATTTGAACTAGGACCCAAGAATCTAGAAGCACCCAGTTTAGGGACCACTGGCAATACATTCCGAATGCAGGGCTTTTCAGAAGATGCCCCTCAAACTCCTTGTGGAAGCAACTTCATGCTATTCACAGCCATAGTTCCAATCTTTAATGACTGCCAGGCACAGGAAAGTGATGCAATATTTATGAGCATATGCAGAGCATCTAACTTCCCATTAGCATTGAGTGTGTGTTCATCCCGGTGCCTGGAAAGAAAGGTAAATCTCAGCAACTCCATCCTGAAGAATGCATGTGAGAAAAAGCAGAGAAGAGTTTTGGTGCAGACCTCCTTCCTAAGGCCACTTCTGTTTCATTCAAGCCAAGAGCTGGGAGACATCCCTCCCCAGAAGACCCAGCCAGACTCTCTCATGAGAAACCATTAAAGGTCTGAGATGAGGCATGTTGATGAAGTGAACACACCAGAAACAAGGTGACAGCAACCACCGGAATAGACTCACCACGTGGACACACCCCCGACATTGTTTGACATGGGTTTAAGTCTTGGTACAGCAATTTAATTAAAATGTGTTGAATGGAGTCTAAGACCTGCCATGCAAGCATGAGTACCTGAGTTCAGATCTCCAGCACCCACATAAAAAGGCCAATCACATTGCCAGAGATATAGATCAGCAAGTAAAGGCACTGGTGACCAAATCTGACAACCCAAGTTCAATCCTCAGAACCCATGTGATGGAAGGAGAGAATAGATCCAGCAAGTTCCCCTCTGGCTTTCCCACAGACACCATGGCATATACCCACCCATATGCACACTTATATACATACATATATTAACCACGTACTAGTAAACACAGAAAATGGAAGGGGAAAAAAGTGGGCAGAATAGTATTGTGTGTAATCTCAGTGGCATAGAAGGTGGAGACAGGTAGACCCCTGGGATTTGCTGACTTAGTGAACTCCAAATTCAGATAGAGAGAGACTCTGCCTTAAAAAAATAAGGTGAAAAGTGTCTGAGGAAAATGGCAAGGTCAACCTCTGACCTTCACATAACTGTGCACACACATGCATGAATACCAAATGTGCAAATTTATACCCATGCAAATACACAAATATATACAATGAAAACACTCCCACCCACCCACCCACGCCCACACACCCAGTGCTGATTGACTGACAAGTGACTAAATTTAGCCAAGGAATTCAGTTGATATAAATTCTGGAAAAACAAGGCATAATTGTGCTTACATAAAACTTCTGTGTGCATCATTTTATGTGGTAGACTAGGAAACCCTCAGTATCTCATCTTTGATGAAAATCTGGAGCCCAAAAAGGGTGCAGAGCTAGCAGGCAGCACAACCCATCACCAAGTCTGAAGCCACACTTCCCCAGGGTGTTCTGTCTGCAGGCACTGAGATGCCCCCCAGGAGGTGCATTGGGCTCATCTAGGGATTGTTCCACGTGGAAGCAATCAAGAAAGAAAATAACAAAATTCCTGCACAAGCATACTATGGAAAGGAGGCTTTATTTGTGTTCAGTGTTTGAAGGTGTGGTTCATGGTTATAGGAGAAAGAGGCAAGTGGGTGGTATTATTTCACAATCAAGAAGCCGGGAAATGTGAGTGCTGGCACTCGGCTTACTTCCTTCTTTTGATTCAGTCTGGCATGCCAGCCTTGGGGATGATGTCACCATTCTCAGGGTCGGTTTCCTTACTCAGCTAAACCTTTCTGTAAACACACTCATAGATTGACCTAGAGGTATGTTTTCACGGTGGTTCTAAATTTCAGTACGTTTGGAGTGGAGATGAACCATCAGAGTGTGGACCTGGGAGAAAGTGCATCCATGGATAGAGACATCCCTTTCCCTTTCTGTTAAGTGGCAACACAAGGTGGCTTTCTGCCAGCTGTGCCTCCTGCTGCCTATTCAGCAGGAGAGCTTTTGTAGAGGTCAATGTTGAAAACGAGATACTGTCTACCCCAGGTCAGATCTGGGCAGAGGGTCTATCTCACACACAGTTCAGGAGGGCAGTTTGAAAGCGCACTCCTGTAAATCTGAAGAAACCAATAAGAGGCACTTCTTTATCCAGGGGCTCACATGTCAATCAAATACAACTATCTCGGAAGATAGATGTGGCATCAGGATTGTTATTGTGAGGATGCAAAGAGGGGAGAATGTGCTCTGTAAAGAAGAGATGCAAAGCTGTGAGCCAGAAGGCCATGAATGATGAGTCTCAGGAGACAAGAATTCTTTTTTCCTGGAGGGACGGGTGAGTGACACCCATTCTACTGTGGCTAAGGCAAGGCACCGTGTGTCCTGATATTATGACATAAAATACAGACATAAAAATCTCACACAAACATTTTGGGCCAAAACTGAAATGAACACAAAAAGGTTACCACTGACAATGTAGATATAAAACTAGCAATCTGCAATATAATTATAAATAAAACGGCCATTAACTTTTACAATGCCTATATATATTTATGTAATGTCAAAGCTTACACATCACCAATCTTTATATCAACTTTTATATTGGCATTCTGAGAAAAATATCATATTTCCTGGAGGGCTTTTTTCTTCTTTTTCAAAATAATAGGGAGACTGTTGCCAAAAACATCATTCAAATGTATAGATCTTATCTCTGCATGTGCCAGTGGGTGCAGGATGTGTACATAAACATGCTAATAAGGATGGAAATAATTCACTGGAGTTGACAGAAAGGGCCACAGCATCATCGCCAGAGTGACCTTTAGCAGAATCAGGGTGCAATTTTACAACAGCTCTCCTTCACTTCCCCCATCCAAACTAAGAGATGTGGGAAAGAAGAAAGAGCCTCCCTCACCATCCCCTACAGGATTTCTTAGCACACAGAACATATGGCCCAGGGTCACTGTGTTCTAGCCTCATCGCCCATTAGCTGGACCTGTGACTTTTTAAAGGTTCACAGTTTACTTAATGCTTCCTGGTAACCAGCTGTGACAAGTAATATTGGCTGTCAACTTGATGGGATCTAAAACCATAGAGGAAACACACCTCTGGACTTGTTTCTAGACTGAGTTCATTTCTAGAGCTGAAATGTTACTGGGAGCCATTACAGTTACAGAGATAACTACTCACACACAATTTCTAGCCGATTGAAAGTCCCAACTGACTGGAACTAAACTCAGGTATTCCAGGAGCTGTCAAAAGGATGTGTAGACTTCACTAGAGACAGCTGTCCTAAAGAGCAACATCCTACAAGCAAATTAGGCCTGGATGGGATTGGTATAAACCCTGACATTACCATTTAGCAGTTAGGTGACTATAAGTATGGCACTTAAGGTCTCTGGAACATGCTTTATCTACAGTCCTTCAGGATTAAAACTCATCTGTATACCACCATTGTGTAGACGACTTGCGCAGTGCCACCTTGCCTGATGGGCACTGCTCCCTCAACTCTCAGTGTTTCCTTCTAATCAAGGCCAGTACTCGCTTGTCTTCCTTGGGTGTGAAAAGTCAACCTGCTTTCTCCCCTCAGTCTCTATCACATTGTTCACAGGAGTTGTCACCCTCCAGCCATGCTGACAACACATTTGCTTCACTGTGACCACATAAAACTTAAGATTTTAGTTCATGGTCTCAAAGTGTTTCAGTTCATCATGATAGGGAAGGCAGGGTGGAGCCACTGAGTTCATGGTGCCAGGAGTGTGTGGTGGAGAGTGTTCATGAAACAATTGCCTAAGAAACAGAAAGAAGGCCGGGCATTGGTGGCACACGCCTTTAATCCCAGCACTCGGGAGGCAGAGGCAGGCGGATCTCTGTGAGTTCGAGGCCAGCCTGGGCTACCAAGTGAGCTCCAGGAAAGGCGCAAAGCTACATAGAGAAAAAAAAAAGAGAGAGAGAGAAAGAAAGTAAGAACTAGGGCTGGCTGAGCATAACCTTCAAAGACCCATCCATGTCTGGTGACCTACGTCCACCAGCTAGACCCTACCGACTGAAGGTTCTGCAGCCTCTCAAGATAACACCATCTACTGGGGACCAAACATCCAAAGCAGGATGCAGTGAGGACCTTTCAGATTCTAATCCTCACAGTTATCCCATAAGGAAATTAGTGTAAAGCACTGGGCATGGGATTTGGCACATGAGTGAGTAATTAATAAGGATTAGATCTTTATTTTCACTCTCACTCAGCATGTTGCTATTGAATAGATGAATCCAACAGGAAATATTGTTGTAATGAGGCACACACTGCCACAAGGGACAGCTTGGGGGCACAAGCAAGTTTCTGATTGACTGGCTCACCAAGGCCCTTCCCATTCCAATCACTTTCTCATTTGCAGCCTTACAAATTACCCAAACACATCAGAACTAGAAAATATGACTCCGCCAAGCAGTTGCCTGTGCAGAGACTGATAGGGCATGGGACGTGCTAGAAATAGAACTGTCCTCCTACTGAGCCAAGAAAGGTGTCCTGTGTGCATGTGGAAAGGGTGTTCAGATAGCAACCTGTGTTATCTCCTTCATTCAGGGTCTGTGGCAGCCAAGGGCTGCTTTATTTCTGCATTTTTGACATAAATCTGTTTTTCAAATTTGCCACACATTCCAAAATAAAACTACTTACTGGGCTGGGGAGATGGCTTAGTCAGTGAAGGGTTTGCCACACAAGCATGGGGACCTAAGTTCTGTCTCCAAGAACCCACATAAACGTCCCTATAGTGCCAGGACTCTGGAGAGTCAGGGGTGGGTAGATCCTTGGGGTTTGCTGGCCAGCCAGGCCAGCTGAATCAGCAGCTCCAGATTCAGTGAGAAAGATCCTGTCTCAAAATAAAAAATAACAATATTAGGTGGCAACTGATTAAAAAAGACATCCAGTGCCAGCCGCTGACCTCCACATGCATGGGCATACACACACACAACACACACAACACACACACACACACACACACACACACACACACACACACACACACA
>CABHPR010128734.1:21041-32229 GCA_902168415.1 Peromyscus melanophrys
CACACACACACACACACACACACACACACACACACACACACACACACGAAACTTTATACTGGCTTTCTGAAAGGAACTTTCACTCTTTTGGTCTCTCTTCTGGGTTTCCACATCCACATCTTAGGCAGTGATCGTCATTTCCAGAATATGCTCTCCTACCTTGGAGACAGGGCTGACCAACCCTGTCACTCACAGTGTAAGTGAAAGGAAGATGGCTTAAGGTGACCTGATAGCGAGGACAGAGTGATAGTATTATGTTTATTTTGAAGACAAGAGGTTACTTACTTGACAGAGCAGGGCAGGACTACTGAGTGTTGCTGCTCCTGCACCATGCTTGAGTGAGCAGAGAGTACTGTTTCACAGCATCAGAATCCAAGGGCAGGTAGAAGATCACACACAGAGAAGAAACTAGAATCCCAACTAACTGGGGTTGGTGAGTGGAGGAAGCAAAATTGCATGCAATGTTTAGACAACATGACTGGGATCCTCGTGGGCACCTTGAAAAGTTCTACTTCATTCTGTTTAGGACAACCTGACAAGATCAGGGTTATAATGACCCTGTTTTACCAGTGAGGGAACTCAGGCTGTAAATAGGTGAGTCCTAAGCCAAGCAGCTAGTAAGCAAGAAGTCAGGATCTCACATCCAGCCTTCTTCCATCTGTACACCAGGTCTTTGGGACCAAGAAGGGAAACAATCCAAATGAGCATGTGTCTCTCAAAAGCTTCAAGAGTACCATGAAGTTCACTTGTTAGTTTATTAGAGAAAGGTCAAATGTTTGGGGGGGGGGGTGTTCCTTATACTACAATCTACATTTACTATGCATTTTTGTTTGTTAATTTCTTATTAATGTGGCAAAATTCCTGACAGATGCAACTTAACAAAGAAAGGGCTCATTTTGACTCAGAGGTTGAAGGTAGAGTCCACAGTGATGGGGAAATAATAGCAGCAGAAACTTGAGGCTGTTGTCAAGCTGCATCCACAACGAGGAAGCAGAAAGGGGTGAACATGGGTGCTCAGCTCATTTCTTCCTAGTTATTCAGTCTAAAACTGCCAATTATTATGGGTGCTACCCACAGTTAGGATACATCTTCCCACTTCAACTAACCTAATCAATAAAATCCCTTACAGAAATGACCAGAGTCTCATCTCCCAGCTGATTCTAGATCCTGTCAAGTGGAGAGTTAATAGTAATTATCACATGAATACAAATATTGTCAGAGATCAAATTCATCCATATAAGGGCAGTAGACCCATGGGACAACCCAAACATTCCTTGTTTCCAAATCTCTAAACTGTGGCCTCTGAGTTTTGTACTGAAAGCAACCAGAGATACCTGGTTGAGGTTTGCCTCATAAGGAGGTGGGACAGGCTGCTCTTAAATTGAGTTTTCTGACCTCTGCTTCTGAAAAAACTTCAACAAGAGATTTTTTTTTTCAGACTGGCATTCAGTGCTTTGTGCCATATAACCTTTTGGGGTTTCCTGTCTGTCTGCAGTGTGAAAGATGGGTTGTTTTTGAGATCTTTTAGCAAAAAACATCACCCCTCTCTGGTTTGCATCTAAGCTACAAAGAAGTGGGCAGTTGAAGAGAAACAAGCTCATACCTGAGAAACATCTTGGAGTAATCATCAAAATCCATTTCTCCTATGCATGCATGGAGAAGGAATTGAACTGTGTGTCACAGATGATATAGCTAAGTGATGGTGTAACCTGCATCATCCCAGAGACATGACAGACTGTGGAAAGCAAAGCCTTCTGTTAAACCATTGCACTAGCCTGACTAGGTTCTCACATGGGACAGTTCCCTTGGAGCAGCAGAGCTTAAGACTGCCCTGGCTGTTCCATTTTGTGGTCATTGCCATGAAAGCTACATGGCCATCTCTGACATTCATCAGGAGAGCAGGTGAGCTGAGCTGATGATGCTTTTGTGTCCACAGCATACATCTGGCTACATTCAGATGTAATCAGTGAAGCAGACAGCAAGCTGGGTATTTTTTTCCTTTCTCTACTTAGGCTAGAATTAACATTTATCAAGTATTTACTTTGGCCTGGAGGGTGTTAGGACAATTCTCTCTTTTCCTTTTCTTTCTTTCTTATTCATTTGTTTACTTATTTTTTACATCACTGAGAATTGAACCAGAGCCGCCCACACACTAAGCAAGAGCTCTACACTAAGCTACATCCCCAGGCCCCTTTTACTTTTTATTTGATTCAGCATCACATTAGTTGAGCAGCCTGATCTTGAACCCAACCTGTAGGCCAGGAAGACCTTGACCTTTTCATCCTGCCATGGACTCCAAAGTATCCAGGATAACAGACCTCTGTCACAGACCTGGCTGTAGTATTTCCAACTCTACAGTGTTACTGCAATTAAAATAAATATTGTACATAGATCAAGACATAGTATTGCAGCCATTAATATGCATAATGTTTATTGTCAGCTTTTAAATATAAAAATATTAAACTAAAGTTTGTGAAGACTATTTACATATGCAAACTGGGCTATAGATCTAGATGATGCTGATTCCAAAGAGTGTGGGGCTTTTGCCATGTGACGTGAATCTACCCACTCCAAGTACTCTGACTTAATGATTAAACAGATCATAGATATATAGATTAAACAGACAAACAGACAGGTAAATGTAAAATATCATGGTGTCTTCCATTAGCAGGAGAGCTAAATTATCTTGGGAAATGTGCAGGAAATATGTGTGTGTGTGTGTGTGTGTGTGTGTGTGTGTGTGTGTGTGTGTGTGTATTATATATAAGTATATATTTGTGTGTGTATAATATGTACATATAAAATGAACAGTTAAATGAATATTGAGACCTGGCTATTTAAAACCCAGGTTTATTCACACTTGTGACACATGTGGCTGTGAGCCACTTCTCTTTCTTCCCTGTGTGATGGAGATAAAAGGAAAATTCCCTTCCTTGGGTTTTGTGAGGATTCAGTGAGCTAGATTGGGAGGGGCTACTGATAGGGCCTTGTCTTTGTTATTGGTAGGTGGTCTGTAGACAGCAGAGGGGAGTAAGGAACCACTGGAGGCTAAAGGCAGCCCCCATGCCCTTTCTTCTGGTAGAACAATCTACCTCATCCTCTTCAGGTCACACCAACTCCCTACTCCTTGAAGGAGAGTGGTTGGTGGGAACAGCATCTCCTGGAGAAAGATGACCCAACTCTCCCAGCTAACTAGGCTGAGAGAAGGTTAAGAGGATTCTGTTTCTTAAACACCAGGCTAGTTCCCAGCTCTGAGCCACTCAGCAGGAGGTGGGGCAGTAGTTAGAACACATATTAAAGAAATAACTGCAACCCTCCTTCTGACTTTCGACCCCCAAACCTGCAAGCCATGGCAGTGTGACTGCCCAGGCAGTGACTTGTTCAGTGTTGCTCAGGGTTTTCTCCAAGCTTCTCTCTCAAAGGCACCTTGTCACCTTGACCTTATTAGTCTCCCAGTTGAGAAAATGCTAATTATAATGGCATAGTTACTATAACACTAACACTTGAGATCACTGTTTTTATAATTTATCATTCACTAACCCAGGAGGATGTGTGCAGATGATGAAGCCCTTGCCTATGACCAGAAAGCTCCATGGACAACCTGAGAAAAGGACAGGCCAGCAGAGATAATAGGGTCTACATGTTACACACGAAGAAGCACAAAACAGTCAGATCCTGCCATGGCATGGATGCATCACCTAAAAACCGTGTGTGGGAAACTATTGTGTGACTCTTCTGTAGCATGGATCTTAAAGAGTCTTATTAATAAAAACAAACCCAAGGCCAGTTATTGGGGTGAATGCTGGAAGATCAGAGAAGCAGAACAAGCCACAGCTACCTCACCTTGTCTATTTTTTCAGCTGATCCTGTTTGGTCAGACTGGAAGCCTCTGAGTCCTCATCCAAATGGATCTCAGGTGAACTGCTGCTCAAAGCCTAAAAGCTTAACCAGCTCTAGTTCCTGGTCCTCACGCCTTATATACCTTTCTGCTTTCTGCCATCACTTCCTGGACTTAAAGGCATGAGTCACCATGCCTAGCTGTTTCCAGTATGGCTTTGAACTCACAGAGATCCAGATGGATCTCTGCCTCCCAAGTGACAGGATTAAAGGCGTGTGCTACCACTGCCTAACCTCTATGTTTAATATTGTGGCTGTTCTGTTCTCTGACCCCAGATAATTTTATTAGGGTACACAACATTTGGGGGGAACACAATATCACCACACTCTTCCTGGGAGATGTGAACAAATGTCTATTCACCCCCAGACAGGGCACTGACAACAGACTGAAGAAATGTTTTCACCCAACCTTAGCTCAGTGAACCAGTGAGTTGAATGGAGGAGCAGCTGCCACAGGCATCACTGGAACACCCACTGCACACGTAGAGGACCCGCTTCTCTGTGGTTATGGCACCTAGTAACCAGTGGTTCTCAACTTTCCTCACACTGTGATCTCTGACCTCTTCAGGTTGTCCTCTGACATCCACATGCAGGCCTCAGAGCGGTGGTTCTCAAACTTCCTGATACTGTGACCCCTTAATACAGTTCCTCATGTTGTGGTGACCCCTGGCATACAATTATTTCGCTGCTACTTCATAACTGTAATCTCTCTACTGTTATGAGTTGTAATGCAAATATCTGTGTTTTCTGATGGTCTTAGGTGACCCCTGTGAAAATATCATTTGACTGCAAAGGGGTTGTGACCCACAGATTGAGAACAACTGTGGTAGAGGGCTTCCCATGTGATGGAGATGTAATGTCTATTTGCAGTAAATGGAAAGAAGAAAGGAAGAAAGGAATGGAAGAGGGAGGGAGGGAGGAAGGGAGGAAGGAGGGGGAGGGAGGGATGAAGGGAGGGTAAGTAGATGGATGCTGCTTGTAGATGGTGAGTGATGAGCTGAGACACAGTTTCAATGGTACAGCTGCACTCCCTTTCCTCAGCTGTATAGCCCATGGAGAAGGTCCATTTTGTGTCCCTTCAAAATGATGAAAAAGACCATTCCCTGGACCTAATGGAGTTCTCTTAGAATTTTATATGCACATTAATTGCTTTTAAAATTTTATCACAGGTTATTCCCTCTGCCTTTCCTTTCACAGCTAAAGAGTAGAAAATTGGTCCCCAGTTCATGGTCCCAGAGGGTTTTCTGTTCTTTGCTCTATAAATTCAGTTTCTGGTGAAAAAATATGAAAAATTTTCCAAGGAGAGTGAATCCCTGCATGTTTGAAGATGTGTCATGAAGCAGCCTGAGGCAGGAACAAATTTTCTTTTGTGCTCTAGTGTTTTTTCTTTTAATAATTCATGCAGATTTCTTTCACATTTTAGATCTTAATATATCTGTATTTGGTTAATATAAAAATAATGATATGAAATTACTTGGCAATTAAATTATTTTAATTTATTTCATCTCCTCCACAGGCTTCAAGAAGATGTATGACTTGTTTCTTGTCACGCCTCAAAGATATGGCTGCCAAGTTTAAATGTCAGAGCTGGAGACCACCTCCCACACGTGTCATCCATGGCCTTCTCTTCTCTGAGTTTTCCTGCCCAACCCTCTCTGTTCATCCCTCTCACTATTACCGTTCCACAGTTCCATATCTTGATCTGGTGTGTCACCCCAAAGATTTATGTGTTAGAAGCTTGGTCCCCCTGTGTCAGTGGGAGAGGTAGTGGGTCCATTAAGAGGGTGAGCTTAGTGGGAGGTAATTAGGTTATTGCAGGATTAATATAGTTGTTCTTGTACAACCCCAGTCAGTGTCTATAAAAGAGCAGGACTGGCCCCCTGGTCTCTCCATCTTCTTGTCTTGAAGTGTGAGTTCTCTCTGTCCCAGGTACTTCTGCCACCATGATGCCATCTGCAACAAGGTCCTCCCCAGAGCTGAGCAGAGGCCAGCTCCATTGGTCCAGAATCTCCAGAGCTGTGGGCTGAATAAACTTCCCTTTCCTTCCTGTAGCAGGACTCTTAGATGGTCTGGCCAACTTCTCAGTTGATCTTGTTTCTTCAGACTGGAAGCCTCTGTGTCCTCAGCTGAACTGTGCTGCTCAAAACCTAAAAGCTTTAACTAGCCAAATGCTTAACCAGGCCAAATGCTTCTAGTTTCTGGTCCTCACGCCTTATATACCTTTCTGCTTTCTACCACCACTCCCTGGGATTAAAGGTTCAGCTCACTTTCTAGTATTAAAGGCATGTGTCACCATGCCTGGCCGTTTCCAATGTGGCCTTGAACTCACAGAGATCCAGAGGGATTTCTACCTCTGGAGTGCTAGAATTAAAGGTGTGAGTCCCACCATTTTCTAGCCTTTGTATCTCGTGGCTGTTCTGTCTCTGACCCCAGATAAGTTTATTAAGGTGTACAATATTTTGGGGAACACAATACCACCTTCCTGCATATGACTACATAAGTCACCTTCCTGACTGTAAATAATGCACTTTGAGCATATTTCCCGCATCCCCCACTACCCTGCCCTCTGACTCTTCCCTCCCTCTCCCATTAGCTCTTCTAGTCAGTTTTGCGTCTACTTCCACGTCTTCTATGCAGGTATGATTTTGTGTATCTGTAAGGTCTAAGACGCACAAATGAGAAAAAACAAGACATTTGTCTTTTGGGACTGACTTAATTCTCTTATTATAATTATCTCAAGTTGCATCCATTGTCCTGCAAAATGAGCTCTTTGTTACAGCTCAAACAATTCATGTATGTCTACACATGTACCACAATTGTTTTCTTTATGTGTTCCTCTGTAGTTGAACACCTGAGTTGGTCCCCATAACTTGGCTGCAGTGACTAGTTTTTCTTTATTTATGAATAGGTGCTGAGCTTTGGTTCAGGCCTTTCAACTCAGGCAGCGCTGCTTTTTCCTGAGAGTTTTGTAGCTGGAAGCTTCCAAAAGTTTCCACCCACTTACTGGTCTTCAAGTTAATCCTTCCTGGAAATGCCCTCTTAGTTGGTCCCAGAACTAGTCAATTTGACAAACAAGATTTAACCATCACAACATATGAAAGATTCTGGTGCACATGGGAGGCTGCTGATGGCTCCCATTGCTCTGGGACCATTGGAAGAGGAAGCAAAAATGACTAGAAATGGAGTCAAGTGTCCTGTCCTGTGCAGCCTTCTGTGGCAAGCTAAAGACATGTTTTCAGAACTAAATAATACCCACCAAAAGGAGAGAATTTGAACAGTTTAAGATACTCAGAAACTATAATGAGTTAAAATGGGACAGAAGTTCCTGCTCTCTCAGTTGTCATCATTCACTCTCTTTTTCCAACGATGCTGCTTCTGATAGTGGTTTTAATTTGTGGGGCCACATATTAAGGACAGAGATCACAGAAGATACTGAAAAGAAAAGTGATGGCCAATTGCACCTTTGACTCCTCAATGAATCCTATAGGGACTCCACATATAGTTGCTCCACTAGCAACTACCATGGAGAAATCTTTGCTGTCCAGGTCTCATCAAGATGGAATGTAAGAGGGGTTGAACGGGTAGTTTAGTAGTTAAGAGAACATACTGCTCTTGAAGAAGACCCAAGTTCAACACCCATGTTAGGCAGTTCACAATGGCCAGTACAGCTCCAGGATGAGATCTGTGGACCTTCTGCACCTGCATTCACAAGCACACACCATAGGCACATAATTTCAATGAAATACATCTTGTTTTAAGTGAATGTAAGATAAATTGTGTGTGAGAAAGGAGCCCTAAGGTCATGGATTCTTCCTCAGTCCCAAAGCATTGTGAATGTGGCCTTTGTACCAAGCTAGATAGCCAGAAGCTATATTTCTCAACCACACTAAAAATTTTAGTAAAATCTTCCCCACCTACCTATGTCTTCTTCTAATGGCTCTTAACTGACCCTTTGAAATAGTCCTACACTGGAACCGTGGGAACCAGCATCTGAGACTGGTTATCTTGCAAGAAGTATTTCTAACATGCAATTAGAGGTAAGCATCTCTCCTTTAAGAACAAAATCAGGGCTGATAATCATGGATCTTTATGTAAAATACCATTTCTAAGTATATTCCTTCCTATGGAGGACATGGTCTGTTACCCATGTCCATCCCACTCCTGGAAGCCAAATGGCAGCCCTGGTCCTGACAGCAAATGACAGGAGACAGCACACTGCAGCCACCAGAGTGCCTGATGCACAGGATGGGCCAGTGAGCTGCAAAATTAAACTCCTCTTTTTAGAAGCCATTTGTGTGTTAAGGAAGAGAATAAATAAGCTAACACCATGGCCACTTAAAAAATGCACTCAGACAGAGAATTTATTTGACTATTTCAGACCAATGGGGGAAAATGAGCTCTATAATTGAAATGGTAATGGGATGAGTTAGGCATGGGGGGGTCAGAGCATTCTCAGAGGTGATGTCCTCAATAATGGCAACTCAAGACGGAGACTTGTACAAAAGGACAAGAAAAAGAGAAAACTTTCTGATGGAATGTGGGTTCCTGGGTCAGAAGTGGTCTGTCCTTCTGACTGTAGCATCACTATGGGACCACAGTGGAACTGCTTCACCATTAATGACAGTGCGTGGCTGTCCTTGGTCAAGTCTTCCTCCGTCTTCCTTCTCCTTGTAAAATGCAGGCACTTGTAGCCGGGCGGTGGTGGCGCACGCCTTTAATCCCAGCACTCGGGAGGCAGAGCCAGGCGAATCTCTGTGAGTTCAAGGCCAGCCTGGGCTACCAAGTGAGCTCCAGGAAAGGCGCAAAGCTACACAGAGAAACCCTGTCTCGAAAAACAAAAAAAAAAAAAAAAAAAAAATGCAGGCACTTGTCCTGCCCTTAGAGCCCACTGATATTAAAAGTATATGCGTGCCTTGACTCTTCCCTGGGTGATGTTAGACAGACTGTAGTGTTAACTCACTGGCAACACATTTATTGAGAGATTTCTCTGTGTCCTGCACTGAGCTGACTCCTTGATGAAGACAATTGCTGTCAGGGAAGCATCATCACTGTTCTTACTAGCCCAGCATGTTCTTGTGAATTCTAACAGAAGAGCCTTGGAATCAACCAGAGAAGATACAATGTGGGAAGCATCCAATCAGATGACTCCACACAGGTTCCGCTACTTAGACTGCTGTATAGCTCTTTACTCTGAATTGAACTATTTCCACTTGAAGGATGGTTCCTTAAGACTCTGGAAGTAAAAAAACTTAGAAAGCTCAAAAAGTAAACGAAATTTACAAGGCTCCAGAAGTTCCTGAAGCTTACATGGATACAGCTGCAGCAACAATTTCTGAGAAGAAGAATCTCTGACCAGTGAAGTATCTGTTCTTCAAGTCATGCAGAGATTTTCAGGGATTCAACTTTCACAAGTCATCACCTCTTCTGGGGTAGGCCTTTCAGTGACCCAGCCACCTTTGAGTGATCCATTATTCTGTAAGTAATTCCAATAAGTTCACTGGCTCACTGAGCAAGATTGGTATTTCATTTCTTTGGTCTGCCATTGGGGCTATATATGGGGTGAAAAGACATTTATCCACATCTGACCAGGAAAAATTGCACAACAACCAAAAGAGACCTTGATTCAGAGGTTAAAGGCTGTAAATACACATCAGCCCATTTGCCAAAAGATCCCAGTTGTCTAGCATTGCAACAGCCTTATGACAAGAAGGGATCTCAACATGGATGTTGGCAGGGAAGGCACAGGAAGATACTGTGTGTCCTGGCTTAGTACTCACTTGGCATATTCCAAACACCTGGTACTGCCATGAGCTGAGGGGCAAAGAGGACTCTGGGAGATGATATCCTAAACAGCCCTGACAGGCAGCCTCTCAGCCCCTACCCCAGCTCCCAACTAGGAGGAATAATAATGCATTTGTTGGGGTCAGAGCCTAGGCCTCAGCTCTCACAATCCAGGCTTGGCCACCTATCCTCAAAAGGTCAGTTAAAAGAAACAATAGAAAAAGCATGGAAAGAAGATTGGTATGGAAGAGGGACAAAGAGGGCCGGATGTCTCCACATCCATTCTCAAGGCCCTGATATGAGACTTAGGTTTAAATGGAGTGAAAGAGGTATGCATAACTAAGCAACATGGGTCAAGATGTCATCCCTCCACCAATAAGTAACTCATCATTGTCACAGCCCCAGGCTCTCCTGCAAGATGGTCTGACAGGTTGTAAATCTTCTCTCTGGGAGACAAATTCCTCCTCTAGCTGTCCCCAGGACCTCAGCCTTTTCTTCTCTCTACACAAGACGCTTAGGGAAATTCCGGTTTCCAGGGTCTGTTGTTTATTGATAGCCCAAGGGAGGCCATGTCTCTTTAGATGTCCTTCTTGCAAGATCAGTTACAGCAACACAGAGAAATGTCTCTTTCGTTTACTTCAAATAACTTGTATTGAAAAGAATCTCTGATTCTTTTGCCTGCTCTTGAGACTCTTTTCCTCTTTTTGGGTTACTTTGTCTAATTTCCATATAAGGGCTTTTGTGTCATTGTATCTTGTTTTGTCCTGTCCGGCTGTTTTCTCTTGGAGGTCTGCTCCTTTCTGAAGAGGAAATGCAGGGAGAGTGAATCTGGGGAAGAGGGGAGGTAGGGAGGGAGGAGAAACTATGGTTGTGATATGTTGTGTGAGATAAGAATCTATTTTTAATAAAAAAGGAAAGGAAAGGAAAGGAAAGGAAAGGAAAGGAAAGGAAAGGAATGGAAATTCCCTCCTTCCCCTCTTGATCAGACAGTAGACTGCCCTACAAAACATCTCTCTCCATTTCCTTGTTTGTCACCATAGCCCTGCCCTTCTCCTTGTGTGTACAGTTCATTGAATGCTCTTTCTTGAGCAAAATGAAATTAACATGGAAAAGTATAGGCCTTAGGGATCAGAGATTTAAGCCCACCTTGCTCGGTACCAGTTATAGACTGGTGTCCTCCCTGGCCTCAGTTTTCTCAAGATCAAATGGGAATGATAATCCTACAGGCTCACTGGAGGGCTGAAATAGCCTAAAACCTGTGAGATGTTCAGTATGGCGTGTGTCACATGCCACCTCTGAGTTGGCTTGGCCATCAAGGTTCTTACATGCACTGAGGCTGCTGTAGTAACTATTGTTCACTTTCTTTTTGTCTCTGTAAAACAAATAGTACATCCTCAAGTGGTTACCCTGGGATACCAGCACCCCCATAGGTCCCTAGTAGACACTGGGGAGATGCTGACTGCCTTTCTCTACACAAATGTGTGTGTGTGTGTGTGTGTGTGTGTGTGTG
>CABHPR010128735.1:0-24380 GCA_902168415.1 Peromyscus melanophrys
TCTTCTCTCTTCCCTTCCCTCCCTCTCCCCTGCCCCCTCCCCCGCTTTTCTTTTTTTTTCCTGGACTATTTTATGGATGCTGCTGGGCATCCAGGCAGGTTTTAATTCCTACACATCTAAAGAACGACACATATATTTTAAAACAAAAACTTCAGTAACTTTTCCCAGCAGTTACCAGTCTGTCCAATGGAATGGCTGTTAAGGTTTTGGAGCCCGCCCCCACCGTCTTGAGCACACCACCCCGCTTACATTTTCAGTATCCAGAAGCCTACACTACTAAAAGAACTAAATATAGGTGAATACTGTTGTTTCTATTAAAAAAGTTGAGTCTGTATTATTTTTAAGACTATTTATAGTACCTTTATATATTGACTTTGTCTTTTATTGAATTTATAAAAGTTAAGAGATACTTTGTGTGCCTTAATGTGTTAGGAGCTTTTGCTCCTTGTTAAGTAATTATGTACCACTTATGCTGTACAGTCATGATAATATTGTTGAAAATATGTTATAAATACTTTAGTCAGCTGGTAGGTCCATTTCCTTAAAAACAAAAACCAAAATACTTCACTAATTTTTACTCCCAGATGTTAAACCACCCAGCAGTCTGGCTAGGTCAGCTAAGGTCTCTTTCCAGGGAAGGACTGAGGAACATTGGCCTCAGGTGGCCGCTAGGTGGCTCTGTGCCAGGAATTTGTCACAGTGGCTGATGCTGAATACAGTCATCAGGCAAATATAGGCCAACTTGGGAGAGATGAGAGACCCATGGACTGATGGGGGTATATCCGTGAGTTGGTTTCTGTGGATTCAAAGCGATCTTCTCTCAGGCCCCAAGCTCAGTGCCAGGTGGTGAGTGGGGGGAGTAGGTAGTGTGAGATGAAGATTTCTGATGAGGGGGAAGCTTTTTATTCCCTTCCTTCCAGCTCCATGTTCCCTGCTTCTCCTTGGATAGGTGCCTTTTAGAAGAGTTTTAGAAAGTTCTTGTCTGGTGCCACTGCCAGCCATTTGTGTGTGCTGCAGGTGAGGCATGCTAATTCTCTGTTTTATTAGTTCATGTACATGCTCACCCTAAAGTCACTAATCTTGCCTTATATAATAACACTGGCTGTCCTGAGAGAGGAGGACTTACAAATGAAGAAAATACAAATCCTTTTATTGAACGCCTGAAAGCAGAGTGAGGCAGACCAGCATCCAAGTAGTTAGGATCCATGTAATGCACATGAGTGAGAAGTCTTTGTGTCTTAGGTCAGAGCCTTTGGATGACAGCGAGCCTAAGGGATGATGAATTCCAGTCCTGCTACTTGATATTGTTGGGGATGGTGGACTGTATCACTGTCTTGGTCAACAGCACTTGTCAGAAATAGAGGTGTTGGCCCGTCTCTGTACAAGGGCAACTGGCAGAAGCTGGACACCCAGGTACAGCTAATGGCATCTTAGAGGTAAAAAGGGTCTGTGAGGAAGAGATAAAGGTGCAGTGACAGTGGGGTCAACTGGGAAGTCAGAGAGCACCATGAATTAATGAATAAACTCAAGCATGCAGTACAAATATGTATGTATGTGATGTATGCACACACATACACACACAAAGAGAGAAAGACACACACACACACACACACACACACACACACACACACACACACACACACACACACGTTAACTCTAAAACTTACCACAGCGTGGTCTTGTGTAATGGCTGCGTAAAGTCAGGGGGATCTAGAGGAGGGAGACAGCAGTGATGTGATTTCAAGAGAACAAAATACTTCACATGTGTTGAAGTAAAGTCAAGCATAAAATATTGAGACTCTATATGTGTTAAATAACAACCCTGGAAAATTAAAACATGTAACAAACACTGCGTGGCTATCTAGGCAGCGGAAGAATCCACTTTAAGAGATGGGAACTGTGTAGTAGTAGGAATAATTTGTATAAAAAGAATTGGCTAATGGAGTTTACTGCCAATATGAATGGCGGTTGACTGTATGTAATGAAGTTGTTATTTCAACTTTGCTTCTTGGACATAGATTCCCATATCATTCATGAAACTCTCCTCGACGCTATCATGAAGGATGACATCAGTATTTTTAAGGTGCTCCATGGTGACATATTCCTTCTGACAATATCATTGAGTCCTTGGGCATTGCCGATAGGGTCAGAGGGATTCCTGGTTCTGGCTGACAGTGGGGTTGCTACTGCATCATTCCTTCCATTGACTATGGATCAGTGGTGCCACCTTGCAGCAAGGACATGCCACTGCTGCCCTCCCAACATTACCAAGTGCTTCCAGGAAGCTGAAATTCTGTGCCTATTCTTGACAAAGCTGAGCATAAAAATAAAGTTGGCATCGACTTGTTCATTATATCACCATCACCATAATCATAAATACATTTAATATTTTATCTTTGAAATTTCCTCAACTGTCTTGGCAGCAAAATACAATGATGAAAGAGCTGTAGAAAGTGGGTTTATAGAAGCTATATATTTCCTCATTCTTGTTTATAGCAATATTAGAGGTCTATTTCTTCCTAAAATATGGTATCTCCAAAAATTACACTAAAGATATTTTAAAGCATATATATGTTGTATATAAATATTAAAACTTGAGAAAGAGAACCATGTTGTCTTTATCTAGTAAATTTATCAAAATTGGTAGAAGTGGCCTCCACCTTTTAGGAACTAAAATGTTGTAATATGAAACAAACTAGGTACTTCCAAGGTATGGGTTGAGATACACATTTCCCTATGAAGGCGTGAGTATGGGGACGTGGCAGGGGTGTGAAGAAATCCATCTCCCGTTAGAAGGTGATCCTGTGCTGTGCCAAGTTGTTCTGGCTATTGTGGAAACAGCCTGTACCAGATGTGCTGCTGACTGTTGTAGAACAATCCTTTTGTACACTGTGAAGATGTGTTGCTCTCATTGGTTTAATAAAGAGCTAAATGGCCAATAGCTGGGCAGGAAGAAGTTAGGTGGAACTTGCCAACAGGGACAGAGCACTGGGATGAAGAAGGGGGGAGTTGCCAGGAGACAGGGGAGAAGCAAGATGAGCACACCATGCTGAGGAAAGGTACTGAGCCACATGGTAGAACGTAGATAAGAAATATGGGTTAATTTAAGTTGTAAGAGCTAATTAGTAACAAGCCTAAGCTATTGGCTGAGCATTTAAAATTAATAATAATTTTCTGTGTGGTTATTTTGGGTGCCAGACAGAAAATTCTGCCTACAGCTGACCATCATCACATCTAGCATAACTAGATTTTAGGTTTTGCTTAGTCTTGTTGTTTGTCCCTCAGATTATTAAACCTACATGGGTGTTTATTACATAACAGGGAAGCTAACCACCTTCGTACTAGAGGCTTGTTGTGATACAAGCCCACTAGAATGTAGCAGCTTGAGAAGTGTATTTTTTGATCCCTATTGTGTCTTCAGTGCCCACAATGATTTTTGGTACATAGAGTAACTCAATTAAGATTTAAGCATAAGAGAATTATTAAATAAACAGTTCTTGATCTGGATATGATGAGTCTGGAGAATCTATTTCTCTCTTCCTCTGTGACCTCCTTGCTTGAGGCAGACCTTGCATGCATTACTTCAGGTTTCCTGAGTCCTTATTGCAGTGTCAGGTCTTGATTTACCTGACTGTCTTAGTTAGGATTTTTGTTATTGTGATAAGGCACCATGACCAAAAGATACTCGGTGAAGAAAGGGTTTATTTAATCTTACAGTTTGTAATTTATCACTGAGGGAAGTCAGGAACCCAGAGGCAGGAGCTGAGGCAGAGGCCACAGAGGAATGCTGCTTATTGGCTTGCTCAGCTTCTTTATTCTGCCACCCAGGACCACCAGCGTAGGGGTGGCACTGCCCACAGCGAGTTGTGCTGGCCATCCCACATCAACCATCAATCAAGAAAATGTACCATGGGTTTGCCCACAAGCCAATCTAGTGGGGGAGTTTTCTCAGTTGAGGTTTCCTTTTCCAGAATAACTCTAGGCTGTGTCAAATTGACACAAAATTAGCCAGACACTTCCTGATCTAGCCCCATTTTCTTTTCATCTAAGTTAGATTTACTAATATCTAGAATCCCAATCTTATTTTCTGAGTGGGATCTCCAGGTACTGGTAAGTCTCTAAGACTAAATCCATAGTACTCATCAGATGGGATCTTCCAATTTTTCTATGGGCTGAATGTTTCCTGATGGTTAGTCATATGCAATCAGAAATGTAGCTTATGAGTCTCAGGGAGTTAACAGGGCAACTGTGCATCCTCATATAAATCTGCCACTTTTTCTACCTGTTAGTTCACAAATCACAAATAATTTTATAGTTAAGCTGTGGTGGTATTGTGTTCCCCAAAATATTGTGCATGCTAATAAACTTATCTGGGGTCAGAGACAGAACAACCACAATATTAAACATAGAGGATAGGTAGTGGTAGCACATGCCTTTAATCCTAGCATTCCAGAGGCAGAAATCCATCTGTTCAAGGATACAGCCAAGCAAGGTGACACACACCTTTAATCCCAGAAAGCCAGCCTTTAATCCCAGGGAGTGGTAGTAGAAAGCAGAAAGGTATATAAGGCATGAGGACCAGAAACTCGAAGTATTTGGCTGGTTAAGCATTTGGCTGGTTAGGCATTTGGCTGGTTAGGCATTTGGCTGGTTAAGCTTTTAGCTGGTTAAGCATTCAGGCTTTTGAGCAGCAGTTCAGCTGAGACCCATTCTGGATGAGGACTCAGAGGCCTCCAGTCTGAGGAAACAAGACCAGCTGAGGATCCGGCGAGGTGAAGTAGCTGTGGCTTGTTCTGTCTCTCGGACCATCCAGCATTTCACCCCAATAATTGGCCCTGGGTTTGATTTTATTAATAAGAACTTTTTAAGATTCCTGCTACATTAAGCCTTGATAGGAAACAAATTTTGCTTTGAAGTCAAGTTACTCCATCCTGACCCTTGCACCCTCTCTCTTACTCTCTCCCTGATATTTGAATTTTTTAATTATGACTCAACAGTCTTGTGGCATGGTGAGTACTGCTCGAATATTTCTCACACATTAGTGTACCAAACAGCCTGTCTGCATCTGTGCACCCTAACCCTGCCATACAATGCTTCCAGATGTATCTTCTTTTCAAATTATTGTGTTTGAACCAACTGGCCAGGTTGTGCATTTCAGAGAAGATCCAACATATACCCCCTGTTATAGGCCATTTTTGTACCTTTCTGTTCTTAGAGTCTAAGGAACTTAGTGTCCATAAAAGATGAAGGGGAAACATTTGGAATTTGGAAAGACTGACACTTCCCAAGAGCTTTAAAAATCTTTTGAAGTCTATGGACTCACATGGCATTGCATACTGTTATTCTTGTGTTAAGTGTATATAATGGATCTATTTGAGCCAATTTTGGTGTATAATTCCCAAAAGAGTGCAGTAATTACTGCCTATTTCCATGGCTTTTCATCATCTTCTGAAGAAATTCTGTGCCCATCAAATGGTCAGTTCCCATTCTTCTCCCAAACTCCTAGAAATGTTGTTCCACTTACTGTCTTTTCAGATTTGCTGCTACAGGGGCCTCATGTGAAGCAGACTCACATAAAGTCTGTCTTGTTGCACATGGATTATTTCACTCAGTATTAACTTTTTATGGTTAAGTCAAGTAGCTGCTTAAGCGTTCAATAGAACTCTGAAGATGAATCTCAGTGTACGTTCATAACAATAGTTTATGTAATTGGACTCAAGCAACAGTTGTCATAACTCTAAAAGCAATTAATTTTATAAAATGTATTTGAGATAATATTTATTTAAGAAAACATTAATATTCAAATAAGAAGAATAATAATTTTTATCTACACTAATATAAGATAGCAATTAAGTAAATTAGTAATCTAACCTAAAAATCAACTATGGTCACCATTACAACTTAATTTATTCATTTACTATGAATAAATACTTCATGTCTTCTAAGAATTAAATACGTTACTATGGATTGGAGTTAGAGTCCAGTGCAGCACTTGGCATAGCATTTTGAAGGTTTCTACTTCTTAGTAGTGTGAGTTCAACTGCCATGAGTATGGCTTCGCCAGCACTCTTTTGGGTCCTCACTTTCTATTCTTTGAAGAGGATTTCTAAGATATATTTTGATTTCTTCAATTTATTTTAAGGCATATCCTGGGCTTTGGATTATCATGTTGATTTACCATAATATCAACCATTTTTAGTCTGTAGAATGTCACTTTTGAATCACAAGAAAAGTGATGGTTTGGGTATGAGATGAAGTGGCATGGTCACTTGACCGTGTTTCAATGTAAAGCCTGGGACAGATCTTCTTTCCCCAATGGTGTCCTAATGAATCCATAACTTACATGATTTGGAACTTTATGACACTGTGTTCAAAAGGTTGAATACATTGAGAAGTGCTGAGGGGGAAGGTAGTTTGGAAAGAATTCTTTTACTTAGTTTGAAGCAAACCCAAAAGCATGGTGGCTGTAGCCTAGCTGTTGTAACATTTTGGTGAATTATGATAAACTGTGATGATAATATTTCCATATTTGAGACAATAGGAACACCCACCTCAGAGTGCTGTTTCATAGAATAATTGAGAAATTGTGTCATATAATCAAGGTAATTCTTTTGTTTTTAGTTTTTCTAATTTTTATTTACCCCAAATGCTAATTAAATATTTGATCTAAAGACGTTATGCATTTATAAAACCAGGATCTTTTTTTTCCAATTTTCTTACATAAGATACTTTTTACAAAAAAAAAAAAAAAAACCCAAAAAACCAAAAAAACAAAACAAAAAAAAATCTCAGCTCCATTTTCTTCTGGCATTCACAACTTCTTTAGCATTAACTCTCAGTGGTGTCCTTCAGGCATTAGTTTTTGCTTCCTTTGATTCCCCATTTTCTGTTTCTTTGTTGGGGATCAATGAACACCTATTCTAATATTAATCTTTGCCTTCTTACAGAATCTGGGTACCAGTCAATGCACTTTCCACACATATTACAGGGTAGTCAGGTCTTCCACAGACATGGAGTTAAAGCCAGTGGCCTCTCCTCTTCCAAATGCAATAACCCACCTGGTCATGCTGTTCCTCTTTGAAGGCAGTATCTGTTGCACATGCTCCATAGTACTGGCTAGTGGAGCAGAGGAGAGGAGAACCCACAGAGCTAGACATGAGAGACACAACGGTGTTGAGAAACAAGTTCTTTACTTTCCACAGAGTCAAGTACAGGATAATAACTGACCAGGAAGTTATCACAAGCTCTCAAGACAAGAGGGTGCTTGCTCTGTGGGCATGCAGAGAACAGGAAGAGCCAGGAGAGATCTGAGCTCCCTTGGGGAACATCTCAGCACTTAAAGGAGACAGGTGAAGTGGTATTGTGTTCCCCAAAATATTGTGCACTCTAATAAACTTATCTGGGGTCAGAGACAGAACAGTCACAATATTAAACAGAGGTTACGCAGTGGTAGCACATGCCTTTAATCCTAGCATTCCAGAGGCAGAAATCCCTCTGGATCTCTGTGAGTTCAAGACCACATTGGAAACAGCCAGGCATGGTGACACACGCCTTTAATCCCAAGAAGTGAGCCTTTAATCCCAGGGAGTGAGGGCAGATAGCAGAAAAGTATATAAGGCGTGAAGACCAGGAACTAGAAGTTTTTTTTAGCTGGTTAAGCTTTTAGGCTTTGAGCAGCACAGTTCAGCTGAGATCCATTTGGATGAAGACACAGAAGCTTCCAGTCTGAGGAAACAGGATCAGCTGAGGAACTGGCAAGGTGGTTTGTTCTGTTTCTCTGATCATCCAGTGTTCACCCCAATACCTGGCTCCAGGTTTGATTTTATTAATAAGAACTTTTAAAATTCTACAGACAGGGAAACTGGGAAAGAGAATAGCATGTTGTTGAAAGTTCTTAGATTCGATTCTGATAAAATTTCTTTTCCCAACTGCACTGTCCAGGTCAGCAGCAGCCCCCAGAGCTGTGGCCACACTGGACTTGTGCAGTCCTGGAGTTGAGAGTTAGAAGGGAGGAGCACATACCCTCTACCCAGGGAGGGACAATGACAGTGAAGACACCAGTGTGATGGGGATAGAAGCTTTATTCTTAGTCAGAGTCAGGGACAGGCACTGCCACTCTACAGGAAGGGTAGGGGCTGGTGGCCCTGGGCATCTGGCAGGCAGAGAAGGGCCTCCAGGAACCGACAAGACAAGACAGGCCTTGCTTTCCTTGGTCCTTGGGATTCCTGTTTCCTCCAAACTCTCTTGTCTTAGCCTCAGTACCCAGGTCAGCAGCAGCCTCCAGAGCTGTGGCCACAGCCTGAACCCCCAGACTGCTGGCCACTGCCACGGTCACAACTGGAGCTCCTGTGCCTGCATCTGTGGGACCTGCGCCTGTGGTGGCTCAGGAAGCAGCCTCCCTCAGAGCTGGGGACACTGCAGCCCCCAGAGCTTGTAGCACAGCAGGAGGAGGCAGCAGGCAGACACTGTGCTGTGCTCTTTGGGGGGCACTTGGGAGAGGGGCACTTGGGAGGAGGCTGGCATTGCTTCTGGTTCTGCTGGCAGGACATCTTGGCAGGAGTCAGTCAGCCTGGGGAAGCAAAGAAGATGTCTTTAGGCCCCTTGGGAATAGTTCTATAAAGCCCTGCTCCTAAGACTTGCTGCTCCCTGAGCTGTGCTCTTTACAAAGGCAAAGGGTAACTGGTCTCCATGACCTGCAAGACATTGTCTTCCTCTTTGCCCTGCTGGCAGGTGAGAATGCTGATACTTCTAACTAGCTCTCTGGTCAGCTGAATCGAATGCAGGTGATGGGAAAATGACTCTTGGAGAGTTCTCTGGGCAGATGCAGACCTCTCAGGAGAGTGGAGGGGAGAGCCATGACTCTGGTGTGTCACAGTCTCTGAGACATCCACAGAGGCTCCTGTCTGAGTTCTCCCCCCAGTCCCTTGTCCCCTGGCAGGTCCTCTTTCTGCTTCCTTCCATTAGACACCTCTGCTTCCTTCTTCCCAGTCAAGTCCACCTTTTCTTTCCTGTACACCCTGAGACGAGGCTCTGTCCCCAGTCAGGTACTCACCGGATACAGCAAAGGCAGGAGGAGAAGGCTGTGCTGAAGAGGCTGTGGCTGGATGGTTCGGGGCAGCAGCCCTTTTATCCTTGGCAGGGCTGTGATGCACAGCCCAAGCATGCTGCTGCTTTCACAACCAGGGCAGTGTCAGAGCCAACACTCCCAGCACCTTCCTCATGTTTCCAAGATTCCTGACAAGAGACAATCAAGCAACCTCTGCCATTGCTTCCCTGGCATACTGGAGACCTGCCATTTCTTCTTTCATTTACCCAGCTCATGCTTTAACCTGTCCATCTCTTATACTTTTGCTGGGTGGTGTGAATGTAGAGATACATAGAATACATTTCCTGCCCTTGGCCATTTCAAATTTAACTGCAGAGACAGAGGAGTAAACATATATGTATGATACTATGCCAGTTTATTATGTGTTGTGAATGTCTCCAAAAACATTTATGAATGATTTGATCAGATGTGATTTCCCCTGATTCTTAAGTCATCAAACCACTCAGCCCCGGGATGGGATGCATTTGCTAATGGACAGAGAATGGGTCCTAGACCCTGTGGAAGGTAGAACTAAAATTCAGGTAGGATATGCATGAGAGACAATGTCATGAGGGCTATTAATATCACCCCAATGCAATGTGGTCAAGGAGCTTGTCCATATGCATCTTTCTGAGGACTATTTGGTGCTGAGTGTGAGAGGATAAAATGATCTTGAAGCATGGACTATTGAATGGAATATTGAAGATGATCGATGAGTAGTAATGACTTTTTAATGCACTGCTAAGGACCAAGTTGATGTTATGGGGGTACTGTGTGCATCACAATTAATGAAATTATCTTGGTAACTTCCAACATTTACGTGCTTGTTTTTTAACAGAAAAAAATTGTTTAATACACTATAGTTGATTGGGTAGTGTTTTGAGAATTCCTTCCCTGGGAGATGTAAAAAGCATCTACTTTTTCCTTGTAAGTTCCGAGCAATAAAGCGAAGTATGATAATAGCAAAGTGAATTGTGGTGAACCAATGGGTTGAGTGGGCTTACTTATAAAGTATGGATGAGGAGTTGCATGCAGGAGTGTGAAAGGCCACTGCACTCAAAAGTCTTTGCCCAGCATGGATGATGGCTTCTCCATAGTCACCTAGATGGAGTTCCTCCCAGTTAGTCACCCTAGCTCACACCTTAGGCCCTCTCAAGACTCCCAGGTTTTATGTAGTTAGGGCAAAATTGTAGTTGCACAGAAAAGGTTAACAAGAGCACCTGGACTTTCAGATGAAGGCCCAAGGGATCCTCCCCACTCCCCCTTTCTCTGAAGGAACATCAACTATCCACATGCAGCTGGTGATGATTTTTTTTTTAATCAGGCAAAAGTGATCTGGTGAAGATGGAGGCTGCTTTGCTCAGGGGCTCACATTGTATAACGGACAGTAATGAGCACTGCCTGTCTGTGTAGGATGATTCTTATGAAATACGAATCCTCTTTTTCTACTGGATCTTATACTATTAGAGGAGAATTTGTTTTTGGATTCATCTACTATCATTAACTATTTTGCTATTTGTTTCCCATATTGCCATCAGAATTATAACAGAACACTGTTTATATTTAAACTAAACAATAATTTTTAAATTGGGATCTATTCATTGTTCACAGATTTGGATGGGACATTTTCATATAAGCATATTATGTAATGAGCATATTTTACCTCATATCTTCTTCCTTCCCTTTCCCTTTCTATCTTTTCTCCTGCTTAGTTGCCTACACAATTTCTCTTCTACTTTCATACCACATACACACAGATTTTATGTATATATACAAAATCTAGGATCTACCAAAGAGAGAAAACATGATATTTAACTTTCTGGTACATTGCTTCACATAATGTAATAATTTTCAGTTGCATCCATTGAGTGATGATTTTTAATTGAAACATTTGTATGGCAAATTTCTGCTTGTTCTCTGTATATTTTAGATTCTGGGTTTTTGAAACAAAACCCCTTATAATGGTGTACTTTATTCTATTTAAAATATGGGGATTCCGTACTTCCTCTTGAAATAGCCACAGAGCAATGAATTCCACTTGGTCTTAATGGAGGAGGAATGCCTGGAAGAAAGTGGAAGTATTGAGTAGCCCTCCTTTCTGATTTTCTTCAGACTTTAGGGATTTCTTGCCCAAGGATATTTTCAAAGCTTAGACCATTAACAATGCTGAAGTGTCCTTTTCCTTCTAATAGTTTAGCATTCTATCGATCGTTACTGTACTAGAAGAAATTATTTGTCACCCACTGTTTGATGAGAAATGTCTTCATGTTCCCAAGCATTTGAACACCTGGTCCCCGGTTGGTGGTGTTGTTTGGGGCTATTAGGTGGTGCAGGCTTGCTAGAAGATGTGCAGCCCTGGGAGTGGACTTGAAAGTAAAAACCATAGCCTGCTTCTAATTTGCTCTCTCTTCTTTGTTCTTTCCTTTGAAAATGTGAGCTCTGAACTTTCCATTCCTGCCATCATTGCTGCTTCTTGGTGTTATGCATGTTCTGCCATTGTGAACTCTTATTCCTCTGCGACAGCAAGCCAAAACAAGCTCTCCCTCTGGTGTTTTAGGACCGCAACAGAAAAGCAACTAATGCACTTATTAAATATTAATTAATTATTAAATAATTAATAAGATAATTCACTTATTAGAGGTACTTTCTCATTTCACAGTTAGTAGTGAAGCTGAAGGGGGACACAACGTGTTTAAGAAATAATCACTTTATCATGTAATGCTCATTATGGAGGCCAGGAGAATATGAGATGGATAGGAAGCTAGTCTAATGAAAGTGTGTTCCTGCAGAAGGTACAGAATTCTAGACCTTCTAAAAGGTTTATGCTGTCCCCTGCCCGTGACTCCAGTTGGAGGTATCACCTCTCTCTTACCTAGAAATCTTCAATACTTTCCCTGCATTCCCTTCCCTTCCTAACTACTACCACTGGTATATCTTCTCAATGAAATTCCCTTTGCTTCAAAAAAATCATTCCATAGTTTTAATTAACAGACTTCTATTGAACACTGTTACAATTCTTCACCCAAATAGCAACAGGAACAGGTAGGAGACTGAAGTCTTGTTGATTGGCTTTTTGTCATGATGGAGAGAATAGACTTTCTGGGGACATCAAGACATAATTATTGGGGGACTAAAGAAATGGCTTAGTAGTTTGGAGTAATTGCTATTCTGCAGAGGACCCAGAGTGGTTTTCCAGTGCTCACATGCTGGTTCACAAGCATCTTAAGGTCAGTTCTAGGGGATCTAATGCCCTCTTCTTACCTTCATGGGCATATAATTTGGGAGTTGAAGTTTTCCCTGACTGGGCACTGTCAAAAAACACAAGCTACTTAACAATACAATTGACAGTCTTTATCATTGTCAACCAGGAAGTGGTTAATCTTCTCCACCATTTTTTCTTCTTCAAGATTTAAAAATCTTCATCATTTTAACTAGATTATTGAGGCAGGCTAAAGCTATAAATGCTAAAGAGGTGGTAGTCACTCACATTAACTAAAAGAGTAGATGTCTAGCAGTGTGTCATTTAGACAATGCTATTGTCTTCATTGGCCTTCAGAATGACCTTGTTTGTGGTTTACTCCCTCATGGCCAGAGTCACCATGGCTGTTGTTGGAAGTCTGTGAAATGTTTGTATTCAAAAGAAGAACACCATAGCATTAGCTGTTAGAGTCAGGTCAACTTCCTATGGACCATTCGGCTGCTCTTTCTTTTCTTAGCAGTGACTGTAAGCCAGTCATCTCAACCAGCAATAAAGATACAGTGGTGAACACAGCACCACTGTATATTCATCGATCTCATTGTTTGACAGATTGAACAACTACAGAACAATTGATTACATAGAGGTACTGAGTGTCAAAAGAAATTCTAAATGCTATAGGATATATAAAAAGAAAATGATAGATTTTCTGCAAAAATGTCTCTTATTGCCTCATATCTACGGTCATCAGAAGTAAGCTTTGTCTGACAACAGGAAACATGCAGCCGTTTTGCCTATAGGTTGCAGCCATGAGTAATAGACACCAGGAAGAGATGGGAGCAGGTAGTCACAATTGAACAAGGCCATGTATCAGAGTTTTGAGCAAGTTTCAAAGGATCAAAATATACCTCCCAATGACTTTCAGTGCATAGTCTCACCTCTTGTTATGCAACACAGGGTTGCCTGAAAGGCATTCCTCTAGCTCTCTCCCCGATTGACTATCTGGAAGATTCCTGAGACACCTGAAGATGGAGATCATTAATCTCACCTCTACCTTGGTGAACCGTCTTGTCTCTCATTTCCTTTTCTTTATGAGATCAGGTGATCTACAGAGCATCCATCCTGTGATGACTGACAGCTCATAGCTTTGAATGTCGAATCACTACCTGCCCCCCACCCTGAGAACAAAGGCTGGAACCCCAGGAGTCTCACCCTGAGGCGGCTTTGCTCTATAAGGTTTCAACACATCCAGGAAATACAGGGACTTGTCTAGCTGGATGGATCTTGGCAGGATTTGATGGCTTAGTCATGCTAATTGATATTACAGGAAGGAGCAATAGAGGATTCAGGTTCAGGTTTTTGTAGCATATTTTCAATATTTTTCCCAACAATCTAGGACGAGTCAGCAACACAAAAGTAATCTCCTTTTCCTTACAATTCAGTTCCTTAGTTCAGTCCCTTGCATCCTCATAACAGTTGCATCCTAGAGGAAGAGGCAGCTGGAGAGCCACCTATCTTCAGTACCAATCTGCAGATATGTGCCATAAAGTTCTTATATAGAATCTTATTTCCTCCTGTGATCAAGTTGTGCTTTTTGACAGTATCCATATCTTTATAGTCCACTCTGAGAAAGTTCCAGATTGATGCAGCACGTAAGAGAAGCTTGGACTGGAATTTTATTCTGATATTGGAATGCTAGCTAAAGTCTCAGAGATGAAAATAACAGATGACCTTTGTCCACTTGAAGTTTCCTGAGATACTATGCTTCAGTCAACACAGCTCAGGGGAAGAAAGGATAAAACAAAAGTGTTCACTTCCTATTTTATTGTCCTGGACCTAGGGCATTCAAAAGGCTCTAAGAAGATCTTCATACCGAGGGAGCATCTTGGAGAGTCTCTGCTTTCTGCAGTATCAGTTCAGAACAATAAGTTCTATGATTCCAGACCACAAGGACAAGCAAGAAGCAGTTCATGGAAAGTGACATCAGTTTCACAATGAACACCAATAGGTGCTACAAAGTTACTTAGAAGTAGAAACTGGGGGTTACTGGAGGGGTGTATGATGGAGCACATGGTGAACTCTTGGAGGTCAGAGAAGAAGTGTTCTAGGGATAGAAGCAACTGAGAATCTAAAAAGTAGAGGAGAGGAATTTAGGTGTGGAAGGCAATAATGCCCATGTGCTACTCACCTGTAGTGCATGAGGAAGAAGGAAAAGGAAATCCCCGGGAGGAAGACGACTTTGCCAAAGTCCTTTGGCTTAACCTACTGTATCTCCCTTTAATTTGTCACCAAAATTCTTTCATTTATATTGTTTTCTTAAGACTTATTATTTTTCCTAAATATGAGGAGAGAAGTGGACACACTAGGGCCATGGAAGGTCTGTTCCAGTTCTGGGGCAGGCATGTCCCTTGGTAGTTCTCAGTGCTTCTGGGATACACTTTCACAAAGGTGTTATCCCTAAGGGGTCTCACCTTGACTCAACTCATTGTGGGGTTGGCAGCCACAGAGCGGTTGAGAAAGAAAATAGTAAGACAACTGAAAGAATGGCATTTGACAGAGATAACAAAGCAACCACCAAAAGAATAGGGTGCCTGGGAAAACAACAAGAAGATCTTGCTGAGCGAAAGACTGTATAAAAATTAGACCCAAGATAATGCCCGATCAGACCATGGTGAAAGCCAGAGACCAGATATTTCCTGGTGCATGTGGCTTAACAACACAAAAAGATTAGACTGTAAGGTACGTGCATGCTTTAGGTTACACTAGCGCTTTGAAGGACTTAGCTGCTGCTATGATCATCACTATTGCCCTGTGTGACTTCTCAGCCTAGGGGGTGTAGAGATGATGGAGCAGGAAAAGCATCATCCATTTGCTTTACTGGGTCATCCAACCCTGCTTCTGTGGTGTCTAGGGCCCCAACCACTGCAGAAGTGACAAGAGCTGATGCTCTGGTGCTGTCCCCAGTTGGATAACTAAAGCCTGTAGCTGCTCAGGCAGGAACATTCTCCAAAGCTGAAGATGTGGCATCCCCCAAAGGTGTAAAGGTCAGTAAGAAGAGAGTGTAGTTCGCAACCAGGCAGGATATTGGTGTAGGTACTTTGACAGACACTTGTGGAAACCGTGGTTTGTCCCAGTTTTACGTCAGGACAAATTACGGGAAGTTTAAATGATGCCTGAAGTAAAAATGAAAATGATGGCGTGTGATGGCACTTGTTTAAAAATTGACAGTTTTTTTTTTCTGTTTCAGAGATGCGGCTGTGAACCCACAGGTTAGGTATAGCCTCTGGGAAGACAGGCAAAAGGAATACCAAGTCGAGGAATCCTGATTCCAATGAGGACTGACTAAATCTTCCAACTTTTTCCTGTTTTACTTTGCAGATGGGAAGTAGGTAGGTGCTGTGGAATGTCTTTCTGTACGCTGTGAATATGTGTTGCTCTGATTGGTTGATAAATAAATCTGCATTGGCCTATGGCAGGGCAGGATGGAGCCAGGTGGGAAAATCCAAGAGAGATAGTGAGAGGAGAAAGGAGAGTAAAGGGAGACGCCAAACCAACATCCAAGGAGCAACATGCAATGGGACACAGGTAAAGCCATGGAACACATGGGGACACACAGATTAATAGTTGTGGATTGAGTTAAGTTTAAGAGCTAGCTAGTAAGAAGCCTGAGCCATAGGCCATATAATTTGCAGTTAATATTAAGCCTCTGAATGATTATTTTATAAGCAGCTGCTGTACCACAGGGCCAGGTGGGACCAGAGAAACTTCCCTCTACAGGTAAGGAAGGGATGAAATGGGGGTAGCAAGCATTATTTAGTGGGCAGTTTTCTTAATTAGCTCCCAGCCTTCTTCTGATGGCAGGTATGAAGTACTTTGGAGAGAGAAGAGATTTAAAAAAACCCTAACTATTAAAATATCTATTCTTCAGTCTTTCTGTAGCTCTTCTTGATTTTTTTCTTTTTCTTTTTTCTTTTTTTTGGGGGGGGAAATTGAGGACAGAGATGGCTTCTTTAAGGTCACCCCTGGGCCATAGTGTAGAGATGCATTGTCCTCGGAGAACAGCTCAGGTGCAGACAGAAACCTCACACACTCCACACTAAATGATGCTGATTAAGTATCACAATTAAGGAAAATGATTTCAGCCTAGTGAAAATTGTTTTTACTATTTCTATTAAATGTTAGTTAATGATGATTAATGATCTGTGGCCCACAAGCTCACTGACACAGTTGGTGGGGAATGTTCTGGATCACATTGAACCCAGCTCTGTTTGCTGTGGTGGGAAAGAACAGCAGGGCTGCCCTTAAGCCTACACCATCCTTAAAGCCTCCTTCTCCTCCATCACTAACCTTACCAGAGAAAAGGGAGACAGAACTATGACGTGTTTACCAAGGAGAAAATACTGACATCGGTCTGTGTCACCTTCCTGTCCCTTTGGTTCAGGGTTCTTTGTGACAGCAGCTTCTAGGGGACATGCAGAGGAGGAGGCTGGGAGGGCAACTAGTCCATCTATCTCAGAGGTTAGGAACAACTCTACACACAGCCCACAACTCCTTCACCATCTCTCAGAGGGTGTGCCATCATGGATTTGAGGACCCGTGTGTCTCTTTAGTTCTGCCTGGCTATGGTTTCAAAGGGCAGGAAATGGCCTTCCTGCTGCCAAACTGGATCCCGTAGTGACAGATTCTGCTCCACCCAAAACAGAACCCTTAGTGCTTGTTTAATGAGAAGCTGCAGCTAGTGTTGGGGCAGGACCCAGGAATAGGGGGTAGGAGAGAGAATGACTCCTCAGCTTGGGTGTCTGCCCATGCCTTCTACCTTGTTTGAGACAGAGTATCTCTTGTTTGAGGCATGATCCTTTCTTGTTCACTATTGCATTGTGCTCCAGGCTAGCCAAGCAGCAAGCATCTGGGGACTCTCCTGCCTCTACCTCCCATATCTCTGTAGAAGTGCTTGGGTTAATGCTCTTCTTGATTTTTCACTCATTAAAATAATTCATAATTCAACTTTTCAAACAATTTGTATTAAGCTAATATTATGCACTGAGTTGGACATGGGAGATTCACGAACAAAGCTACTATCCCACCCTTAGGTCCAGTGTATGGATGAAAGGTTAAGTACAAAATAATTATAATCCAACCAAGGATGCTGCAATGAGTCCTTGGGCCTCAGGTCAGGGATCTGGGATATTAGTCCCTAGTGGCTCTATAGTGACTCCAAGTGACTGGGAAATCCAGCTGTTGTCACCTGTTGTTTCTTACTATGCTGGACATAATGAACAATGTATGGAGTCTGTTTCTGTTCAAGACAAGGAAACCTGACTAGGACAATAGAAAGGAGGTATAGATCCCAAATCTAACAAGGAGAGCAGCAGGTGGGAGAGAGAACTCTGTGTTGAGGACAATGGGACTCAGGGGAGCTCTGGGGCACCTAAGGTCTCAGGAGCAGAACAATGTCCTCACTAAGATCACCTTTTTGGAGACATGTATCTTCAGATTTGAAACCTTCCCTGTTTTTTCTCATAGCTATGTTAAAGCAGCAATGTCTGGGGAAAGAAATAGCCCTATATAGAGGCACAGATATATAGAACTATAGACAGGGTAAGGAATCTTTAAGATATGATTATATGCTTAGAGATTAACATGTTTCACTGACATTGTGATAAATACGTTATATGACTGTAAGGCTAATTGGTTTTTTGTTTTGTTTTGTTTTTGTTTTTCGAGACAGGGTTTCTCTGTGCTGCAGCTCTGACTGTCCTGGAACTCTCTCTGTAAACCAGGCTGGCCTCAAACTCACAGAGATCTGCCTGCCTCTGTCTCCTGAGTGCTGATATTAAAGGTGTGTGCCAACACCACCAGGCATGTAAGGCTAATTCTAAGAGAACCAGTATAGAAAGTTATTTCAGTTGGTTTGTATGGCTAAGAGAGGTGAACCTGAAGATGAATGGTAATTGCTGAGTGCTTGTATAATGAAGTTGCTATGGTTATAGTTGTGAACATCTGACCTGACATAAAATGAGTGAGTGACAAGTATATCTGCTTACACTCCATGGAATTTTCCCATTGCATTGATCATAGCAGAAGATGTGTTTAATCCTGAATCAATATATTGAAATATAGAAAAAAATGTGACAAACTTTCAAATGTCGGATATATCTCACAATGACAAAAGTAGACAAAGCATTATTATACGATATATCTCATAATAATGCTATTCTAATATGGGGAAGGCTCTTTAAGTGGCCATGTTTTCAGATGGTCAGAGACTATGGCCAAGTGAAAAAGTAAAGCTCTTTCAAACAGATGGTGAATGTGCTTGTTCACAGAGGCTCAGGATCTGGGCAAATGAGAGTGGGAAGGAGACAGGGATAGTTAATCACGAGCCTTTCATCTTTAAGTTCCTTAATTTATCCTTTGTCTTTTTAATTGTTATCATGGGAATGGGAGCATGCAGATATTAGAATAGCCTTTTACACCCATCAAAACAATGGTGTTCAGTTCTCAGATTTTATTTATGATGCATGCTTTCATTGAGTTTAGGACTCTGTTACAGTGTCTACACAATGCCTCAGACTGAAATACAGTTCAATACTTATGCCTTGGAAGGAAATCAGATATTTTTCTAGCAGACTCACTAGTATGGGGTCTTTGTTTTCATAGTGGTTCAAGTATCTGGACCAATATCACACAACTGCCCATTGAATGAATGAATTAATGAATGAATGGTTTGGGGTTTGGTCTGCAAGTTCCCCGATGAGGACGGGAAATCTGTCTCTACAGTCACTGAGATCTCACTTAGATGGGTCACATTTTATGCAGGAGATACTTGAACCAACTTCTGGCTCCACTACTTGCAATGATGACTTAGATCCAAGTTGAATGTTATATAACTTTTAAAAACTAAACTTGTTTTTTTTTGTTGACAGTTTTACACATGTATAAATGCACTTTGGTCACACTTAGCCCCCACCAGTCCCCTCAAACCCTTGTCAATATCACACCTTCCTATAGTCTCCTTCCCACTTCCGTATCTTTTTGTTTTATTTTGTTTTTGTGACCTGAGATTAATGAGTGTCATGTGTGTGAACATGGGTGTGGCGCTATCTACTGAAGTATGGAAATGGGGCTACCAGTGTCTACATCACTGAGGAAGATTAATCTCTTTCCATTTCCCCAAGGAGTGGTAGGGCCCCTGGAGTCTTTCCCTCATCCATGATTGGATGTTAACAGGCTGTTAATTCTGGACCCATTTTTCCACATCTCTGATGTGATTGACCCACATCAGGACTTTTCATGGCAGTGTTGGGCTGCTAAGCCTGACTCTGATTCCTGACAGATGGCATGCTACAAGCTGTAAGCTGCAAACCAAAGGCCTAGAACTGTTTCTAAAGTAGAACTGTGCTTTGCCTATGAAACTCATCATGTCTACCCTGAACTGTTTTTAGGGCCATGAGATATATCTGGGCCTTGGCTTCAGAGCAGAGACACAATCCATGCGACTTTGCAAGCTCTTATGATTCACGGCAAATCCTTCCCCAGGAACCATCTTTGTTGCTATTTCAAAGTATAACTTAGCAGTCTCATGCCCCCAGCCTGGTTCTATCCAATAGCTTCTCAAACGGTTGAGTGGTGTGAAGCCATGAACTCAAAGCCTGTTACAGCATTAACATCTCAGCTCTGACAGCTCTTGAAAGACATTGGCTTAGCCAGCTTCCTCTTAGGCCTTCTCTTGGTACTATTTTGATCCCCAAGTCTTAAGAAAATGAAGCTTTGATAACATGAGAGAAAACAAATTTCTAGTTTTTTAAAATTTCCCAAGAGATTTAAAATATCATTAAAAATTTATATATTTGTATATTACTGTACACATGAATTTCCCTTCTCTATGCCCCCCCCCTCCCCAATTAGATGTTCTTCATACCTCTTCATTTTAGCTCAGTCTGTGATGACTCTTTAGATGTCGGCATTTTCCTGATTAACATTCAGATTCAGTTCTGACTCTTTCCCCTGTAGACCGTTAGCCTCAGACTTGGCAGGCCAGATGAAATGTACATTTAGTGTAATCAAGACCAGTGACTTCAGCCCTGAGGTCAAGATGAGTGTCACATTTGAGGTGCAAACTCTGGGAGACCAGGTCCTTAAAATTAGCTCACGTGGTTTGGTTTTCCAATGATGTAAAGTTTAAAGAAAACACATTGGAGATTAAAATAAGCACAGAGGAAACTCACTGTATCTTCATGTCTCTGAGAACATTTTAGAGGAAATTGGGTTCCACAAAGGTCAGGAACACAGGTCCCTCAGAATAAAACTGGGCTGCTATGAGACCCTGGGAAATTAATCCAAGTTGATCCCTTTCGTAAAGATGGAAAAGGGCAAACTGCAATCCAAAGATCAGAGTAAGGACTACATCATTCACAAATGTCAGGCCCTTGGTGCAGAGGTCAGTAGGTCAACCTCTGGCCTTATTGACATGTGCAATTTAGAACCTGAAAATGATCTTTTATTTATCGCTTCCCACATGTTTGTGTTTCTGTGTGCCCTTGCAATCATGTTTCAGTTTTTTCTCTGCTATAATTTGAATTGGAAACATCCTTCTAATTCAACAGCCAGTTTGTGGTGCTGTTGCTGTAGAGCCTTTAGGAAGCTGGGTCTGGCTGGGGGTTTCTGGTCCCTCTAAAACTGTCCCTCTCAACTATGCTGTCGAGATCAATGGTACCAGCCAGAAGCCCCAGTAGGTTCATAGAAGCTGGGGCTCTGGGTCTGGTGTGGATGGAAAGGAAAAGGACAGATGGTCTAGGCAGCAGCTGCAATGCCAGGAGCTTCAGCAGCTCTGGGAGCCGGAGCACCTACCTTAGGGGCCAGTACCCCTGCTGGTTTTGTTGGCAGATCATCTGAGGAAGAGTTAATGATCTTAGAATGAAATGAGCTGGGAAGCCTCGGAGCCTCTGGTCAGCATGTCTTCTCTGAGGGCTTTTTATAGATCTGGTCTCCTTATGAGACCTTATCTGACCTTATCAGAAGAAGAACCCTTTTTCCTTCATTCTCCTGCTAGAAAAGGTAATTTAGTCTTTTCTAGTTGTTTTCCTAGCAGCTCTATGTCCATGCCATCTGGGATGAGATTAAACCTACCATGGGAAGGCTTCCTGGAAGAGGTCTGGCTGGATGAGCAAACCTTTCAGAACACCAGTAGAAAGTATGAAGGTGTTTGGACCGATGGTCTCTGTAGTGACAGAACTCCCGAAGCATCCATGAAGGAGCTCATCACCCCCTTGTCTTCCTGCTGCCTTCCTTCCACACCCACTGCTTCTGCTCCTCTGAGGGAGGCTGGTCTGGTCTCCCCAGTCCTTCCAAGGCAGGAAGGGTCTCCAACTAAATATCCCTCAACCTTCATGAACATCAGAAGATCTTGTAGACTTACAAGCTCCAGCCTGTGAGGCACTCAGGAGGAGTCAGGACCTGAGGAAGGGTCATAGCATCAAACACCCCCAGCTTAGCACTAGACCTTCATCTTTCTGGTCATAGGCCAAGACAGGTGGCAACAGGACAGGAAGCCCTGATGTTTACCTGTGTCGTTTACTTAGGCAGCACTAGTAAAGGACATTTTTTGGTCCCTGACAGTAGAATTTCAGAGTAGAATGTGTGACTCACAGTCTGCCCTACAGACTTAGCTGTGTAACTGGACTAGAAAGCACTACAAGTTACTAACCATGGAGCCTGCAGTTCTTTGGTGAATTTGTGTAAACAGAGTAAGTATTTTCTCTATATGTCATTTTAATTTTGAAGACAAATCTCTACAATGAAAACAGTGGCATTTTATGGATCCCTTTGAAGATATAGCACAGTGGGAACTACAGCCCTTTCTTTACAGCATTAGGAAGTGAGAGCTAAAAAATTATGGGGAAGAGAGGGAGGGGAAATCTCTGGAACAAGAAGCTTCTACTAGAAGTTCTGGAAAGTTTCTTAGACTGTCAAGTCCTGTGTGGTGGGGGAGAGTCACTTATGGGGTGCATGGAAGGTGTGCGCATTCCTATCTCAGCTCTGAGCAGGAGGGGCACTGATATTGGGCCCTCGGTTTGTTCTCACATCATTGTTATACACACAGCATGGAGATGTGGGCAATTGCCTGTCACTCACTGTGCACATCCATATCACAGCAGTTTGGAAGGGGACTGGATGAGAGAACGCAGTATTCTGACTGAGAGAATCCAAGCAGCTTCCAAGCTCTCCTTTCCTTCCTTCTTCCCTCCCTCCCTGCCTCTCTTCCCCCCTCTATCCATCTATCCCTTCCCCTCCTTCCTTCTTTTCTTCTATTCTTCCTTCTCTAGAATGTGCTGAGCCAGGCAGCTTCTTGTGATCTTCACCCCAATCCTCCCACATCATCCTGGGAAGATGGGGAGAGTTTTTCTAGAAGGAGTCACATGACTCCCCAGTTGCTCAGCCTTCCTGTACACCCTCCATGCTGACTTTTCCATTCTGTCGCTCACTCAGCTGTTTACTCAATACTTAATGCATCACAATGATGTAACACACCATAAGTAGCACACATACAGTGGGGCGGACAGACACAATGAAAGAAGCGTAAGTCACCGAGGCAAGAGCTTCACTGTTGGTGTATGGCGGAAGGTCTCAGCCTCTGGGTTGTGACTCCTTTGGGGGTTGAGTGACCTTTTTTTCACAGACCATCAGAAAACATAGATATTTACATTGTGATTCATAGCAGTAGCAATATTATGGTTATGAAGTAGCAATGAAAATAATTTATGGTTGGAGGTCACCACAGCATGAGGAGCTGTATTAAAGGGTTGTAGCATTAGGAAGGTTGGGAACCACTGGTGTATGGAAATGAGAGTGAAAGTCTCTAAGCTATGTTCTGCAGCCCCTATCAGATGGCAGACTCTGATCAGAACTGTGAGAAGAGCATTTAAACAAGAAGCAGTCCCAGGGCGGTAGCTGCTGCTCTGTCCCTGGAAATTCAGTCTGCTGGCAGGACTGAGAGGGGCTCATAGAACTGAGGCCATGCACATCAGGGGAGAGATGGTGCTAGTGTGTGAGGGTGGGGTTGAGTGGGGTCTGGTAGGGTTGGGTGGCACAGAGGGTGCTAGAGCTAATGAAGCTGAGCTTGTTAAGCACATTCATTTTGGAACTGGATGTTTCTGAATCCTGTATCTCCAGATAACAGATGGTGTCTGGGGAGAGAAAAAAACTCTAAAGAGAGAGGAAGACAATAGGTGAAGACCTCTCAGGAGAGGAGATAAGAAATCCACGATATCTGAGGTGACATGGCTTGAAATGTGATTTTGATGTCCATTGACAGAGCTGTAGGAATGGTTCCGGGGAGGAAGTGATGCAGCAAGACTGCGGTGAGATCAGCTGAGCAATGAGTAACCCTTTTGGGGTGTGCTTTTATTGAGGTCTGTAGTGACAAAGTTCAGCAGTGGTTCTCCAAGGGTTTGGAAATTGCAATTTGGTAAGCGGTACAGTGTTTCCAATGCATTTTATTATATAGCATTAGAGATGCACAGCTCTCTGGAGAATGGAGGAAGCCAGGTGGTAGTGGAGCACGCCTTTAATCCCAGCACTCTGGAGGCAGAGCCAGGTGGATCTCTGTGAGTTCAAGGCCAGCCTGGGCTACAGAGCAAGATCTAGGACAGGCACCAAAACTACACAGAGAAACCCTGTCTCGAAAAACAAAAAAAAAAAAAAAAAAAAAAGGATTAAAAAAAAAGAATGGAGGAAACCTTTTAAATCACAAATATCACTTACAAGGATAACAAAGTATAATCATTTTAAAATAAATTTTAAAGAAAATTATGTGTCTGATTGTCTTATTACAGGAAGAGTTAAAGGTTTAAGACTTCCCCTTTAGGTGATGAACAGGTTATTGTTATGGGAAGAAAAGAGCAGAGGTGTCCTTGGGGCTGTGGAGAGAGGAAGAGGGGAGGTGGGGGAGGGCTGTGGAGAGAGGAAGAGGGATGTGGGGGAGGGCTGTGGAGAGAAAAAGAAGAGAAGTGGGGAGGGCTGTGGAGAGAGGAAGAGGGAGGTAGGGGAGGGCTGTGGAGAGAGGAAGAGGGAGGTGGGGGAGGGCTGTGGAGAGAAAAA